>CM076571.1:784142404-784266521 GCA_034641835.2 Pinus albicaulis
AGAAATAAGTGACTGAAATCTAGTCCTTTTCCAGGCCTGCTACAGCCACCAATTTGCTGAAGATACTCCAACCCAGAATCTGTATTTGTTGAAGATAAGGGTCTCTGTCAAGACCTCGACCCCTGGAAATTATGGGCACAGCTATGCTTAGAGTGCTTACATTGAGGGTAAACTTTTGGAAATTTTGCAATAAATTTGGCCCACTGCCAGGAGTACTTGGCCTTCCTTTTTTGCTGACTAATATCCAATTTGAAAGGTGACGATATACAAGAATCCTTGTGACAGCGTGGCCTTTTGTGAGAATTCGGCCTCTTCCTTGGGCTGCTAATGAAGATGAATCATTCACAAAAAAGGGAAATGTGGTCTCTGCTTAAACACTGACGTGGAGCCTCCTGGATTCTGGAATGCAAGATCGAAATGTTCTTTGCTTGGAGAAATGCAATCTGGTCAAGGGTTCTTCTGCCAATAATATGAAAGATTTCGACCCTCCGTTGTCCGGACAATTCAGCTCTCTCTCTCACTGAAGAATTTGGTGTTGATTTCTAGTAGCATCGGATGTGCTCTGAGCCTCAAAATTGGCAGGAAGGCTTGGACACATGTATTCCAGAATACCCAGAAATCGTTTTGGGAAATTCTACCTAGATGAGGTTTTATTAAACTAATTAATTTTTTGAATGGAAGCCTAAGCCTAAACTTAGTGAATTAAAATAATTTAAGTGTATTAATAGAACTGGGTGTGAATCTTCTAGAAAAAGGTAGAGAACAAATCAATATGATCTGAGCCATTGATTAGAATCTAATCTGGGCCGTTGATTTTTCAATGAAAAGATTATAAGGACTTCGATGGGCATTTGGAAGACACATTGAGTGAGATCAAGAGATCGATTTCTCAAGTGAGTAGCGCAGCAGTTGCCGGGATGATCAGTTGTGGAGATTTCTTGTAGTGAGGGGCAGAGTGAGTTTCCGGTTGGATATTTCCTAATCCGGAGAGTGCAAGGCAGAGAAGGCAGAACGCAGTTCAGAGGGGCAGCGCAGTGCCACGCAGAGCCAACGTAGAGCTATGTTGTGGCAGCGTAGTGCTTCAAAGGGAGATCGAAGTTTTGCTGAGTAGCTGAGATCCAGTACCGGCAGACGGGGTGTGAGACCAGGAGGTCAGAGGATTGAATTTCCATCCAGCAGAAGGTCAGCTTGGAGGTGTGACACAGTCCTTGCAGCAGTGACGCAATAACTATGTAGGTGTGATGCAGCGCTGCGCATAAGTCTCATCTTTAGCTTGGATATTACCGGATCTTCCCGTACCAGTGTGAGGGTATCTCACTAACTTTCTTGCCAGATATTTTCTCTGTATTGGATGGCTAGTAAGGCATCCTAGATTGTATTCAGAACTACTGCTTAATAATACAAACCCTCAGTTGTTGCATCGGTTTTCCCGCATTGGGTTTTCCCGAGGACATTAGTCCAAAAACAACAGTGTCATATGTGTGTTTGTTTTCTTCTTGCTCAGTTCTAGTTTCCGAATATAATTTAATTAGTGGAGGTTGCAGTGTGATGTATTCAGTGTTTGTCGTAGAAGAAACTGCAAATATATTGTGAAGTAAAGATTAAAAATTAGGTGAATATTTTCCAGTTGTTACAATAGGATTCCAGTTTTAGGAATTTTCACATTTGGCCCTGTTGATTTTTGTAGCATTAGAAAGTGTTCTAAGTCTCAAACCTTGTGAGGAGACTCGGACATCAGTATTCCAAAGAACCCAGAAATTGTTTGTGGAAATTCCACTCGGTTCATGTCTTACGAAAATAATTAATTATTTTAATGGAGAGCCTAAGTCTAAACTTCCGGAAATTAAATAATTAAAGGGTATTAATTAGACAGAGTGTGAATCTTCTAGAGAACGAAGATCAAGTCAAGTTTTAATCTGAGCCATTGATTAGACTTCTAATCTGGGATGTTGATTCATTAACGAGAAGATTATAAAAGAAGGTTTGAGGATCATTTGAAAAGCAAGTCGGGCATACACTCAGTACCCGAAGGAGATCGATTCTGAAGGAATAGAATTCAATTTCAGTGGGAGAGTTACAGGGCGAAGAGTTGCAAAAGCAGAAGGAGAAGAGGGAATCAACAGTGACTGAGCTCGAGGACAGAGGGTCGCTGAGGGTCACAGAAGGCAACGCAGTGAACCCACGTAGAGACTACGCAGAGTGACGCAATCCAGCACAGGGACTGCGCAAAGAAACACGCAGACAGACGCAGAGGAAGTCAGGGGCTCTTCCGGGTGTCAGGAAATTGTCGGGAGAGGCCGAGAATTTTGTCTCAGGTGTTTTCTGATTATATCTGCCAGTGTATTCCTTGTAAAGATTCATTTGCTGAAGAATAATAATAAAACCCTCATCTGTTGTACCGGTTTTCCCACAATAGGTTTTTCCGAGGACAATTGTCCAAAAATAAGTGTACATGTGTTTGGTTCGTATGCTTATGTTCTTTACTGTTTACTTCTCTGCATATATAATTGTGAATGTTGCAGTAGTATTTATTTCAAAGTTTACTGATCGATTTCTGTAAATAACTTATTGGAGTAATAAGTAGGAGAAATAAATCTATCACTGCAACTTTAGATTTCTAGATTGAAATTTTCACATGGTATCAGAGCCAGAGATGAGTAACAGGAACAGAGAATTGGCCAGTGAATAGAAATTTGAGATTGTTGCAACAGCTCGGAGGGGTTCACGCAGTTCTCTAGAAAGGAAGAGAAGCATGAAAGAACGGATGGATCATGATGTTTCTGTTCTGGCATCCAGACTGGAAGAAGAATTTGCTTGTGTTTCAAGCACTGCTTCTCTTGAGGCCCAGTGCATTGACAGTGGAGCATCTACTTATATGACAGGAGTGCGGGAATGTTTTTCCAACTACCGAGAGGAGCGGATGAACTTTAAAATTACCATGGGTAATAAAGAAAATGTACCCCTATTGGAAGAGGTACCGTAGTATTTCAGACTGAGGCTGGAAATAAGCTTCAGGCCACTAATGTACTACATGTGCCCAAGCTGGGAATGAACTTGCTCTTAGTGTCTAAACTTCAAAACAGAGATTATGACGTTTACTTCAATGGTAACAGAGTTTACGTCAAGCACCCCAGTTGGAAGAAGAAAGCACAAATGGGAGTAAGGAGCAACAAACGTTATAAGTTACAGCTCGAATCCCCAATGGCACTAATAGGCAGCGCTGATGAAACGGACCTGAATGAACTATGGCACAGAATAATGGGGCATTTGCATCATGGGGCATTAAAGATTCTCAAGAAAATT
Source organism: Pinus albicaulis (assembly GCA_034641835.2). Lineage (NCBI taxonomy): Eukaryota > Viridiplantae > Streptophyta > Pinopsida > Pinales > Pinaceae > Pinus > Pinus albicaulis. The sequence continues at coordinate 784,145,708 of CM076571.1, forward strand.
GTCACGAGAGTTCCAGAACTGAGCACCAAGAGGGACGATGTCTGCAGAGTGCGTATTCGGTAAATATGCCAAGGCAATGAATCAGAGAAGCAACAATAGGGCTAAGAGTGTATTGGGCTTGATACACTCAGATATATGTGGACCAATGTCCACTAGAGCTCTTAGTGGTGCTGAGTATTTCGTCACCTTTATTGATGACCATTCCAGGAAAACCTGGATCTACTTTCTGAAGACCAAGGACGAAGTCTTCAGTCGGTTCAAAGAGTTTAAAGCTCTGGTAGAAAATCTAACAAGAAAGCAGATCAAGGTGTTGCGTTCAAACAATGATGGTGAATACACGGACAAGGAATTCACCGGGTTCTGCGCAAGGGAAGGTATCAGAAGAGAGTGGATAGCTCCATATAATTCGGAGCAGAATGGTGTGGTGGAAAGGAAAAACAGGACAATTGTCGAGGCTGCAAAGGCAATGTTGTATGATCAAAACATGCCTAAATTTCTGTGGGCTGAAGCTTGTAATACAATTGTCTATGTTCATAACAAGATTCCTCACAATGCCTTGGGAAAGATCACACCAGAAAGTGTCTTCAGTGGCAGCAGGCCTGAGGTGAGTCACTATAGGATCTTTGGCAGTACGGCATACTATCATGTGCCCAGTGAGAAGAGGAAGAAGTTGGACATGACTGCGGAAAAGGGGTATCTGGTAGGATACAGTGAGAATGCAAAGGCATATCGCATCTACATTCCGGAGAGCAGGAAAGTTGTAGTGCGAAGGGATGTAAAATTCATGGAGGAGAGGGCCTTCAGAAGATCCCGCAAGTTGCCTTCTGCTATGCAATCTAAGGAGTATCTGTTGGTTCAACCTCAACAACCTGCGGTAGATAATTCAGCTGTCTCTCCAAGGCATGGGAATCCAGGAGACACTTCTCCCGAGGACTTGCAAAAGGGAAAGCAATTAAATCCACCCACTACCAGTGGGAGAACGAGCAGGGATCTACGACAAATTCTGAGGGGCACAGAAGACTTTGTAAGCAGCCTGAGAGGTACCAAACCTTGGTTGCATAGGTTAGGGAACCTTCTAGTTTCTGGGAAGCAACTCAGCACTAGTTATGGGTAGATGCGATGGTGGAAGAGTATAGTTCCATCATGACGAATGATGTCTGGGAGGTGGTCCCCAAACCTCAGGAGAGATCAGTTGTAGGTTCATGGTGGATCTATAAGATCAAGTATGCTGCAGATGGCAGCATTGAGAAATTTAAAGCCAAGTTTGTGGCTAAGGAGTATGCTCAGAAGGAAGGGATAGATTATGAAGAAACCTTCACCCCAGTAGCCAGATATACGTCCATTAGATCTGTAATATCCCTTACTGTGCAGATGGGATGGGAAATTCACCAGATGAACGTCAAGACTGTGTTCCTGAATGGGTTGATAGAAGAGGAGGTGTATATTGAACAACCAGAAGGCTTCGAGATGCATGATCAGAAGACTCATGTGTACAGGCTTAAGAAAGCCTTTTATGGAAAACTACTTGCAAAATATGGGATTCATCAAGCGTGACGCAGATCCCAATCTCTACTATCTAAGGGTAGGGAGTGAGCCCCTGATACTGGTTTTATATGTAGATGATCTATTTCTAACAGGATCATTGAAGCTCATCCAAGACTGCAAGGAGAATTTGGCTATGGAATTCGACATGAAGGATCTATGGCTGATGCACTATTTTCTGGGGTTAGAAGTTTGGCAACAGAAGGGGGAGATCTTCCTTGGTCAAGGAAGATATACTACAGAGATTCTGAAGAGATTTCAGATGGAGAATTGTAGACCCATGACGACTCCAATGATCACCAACTAGAAGAAAATTGACACATCCGAAGATGATGAGGTTGATCCTACTCTGTATAAGCATCTCATAGGATCTTTGATGTATCTGGTAAACTCTATGTAATATCCCCAAAGGGAAATAACTAGTAATAAACAGAAATGCACCAATACAAATATAAACTGAACCAGATCACTGAATCATGACACATGTAATACCAAAATCTGAGCCATTTTATTAATCAGAAAGTACATAGAGAGGAGTACAAGAAATCAAAATCAGTGCACCTATCCTTGCCCTAGGCAAGTGATGACCCTCCCATACAAGAAAATGGCTGCAATAAGGACAGCGTCCTGGCTGCTCTGAAGACTGGAGATGAACTGCGCTGGATACTGGGCTGGTCTCAAGCTGCAAACCCTCACAGATGGAAAACGCTGTCTCTGCTAGTGACAGCGCAGAAACAGGTGAAGCACAAGCCCTCAACCCTCCAGTCAGATAAACCTGCTACAGAATGCTGGAAAACGCTGACGAGCCCTTCTCACAATAGCCTGCTCCTCAGATCTGCGTCCCACCTGATGGATCTGAAGCCTCCAATCAGATCTGCGTCCTTCACTCCCTGAACTGCGTCCTCCAATATCAGATCTGCTGCCAAACCCTCAGATCTATGCTAGATCTGGAACTATCTCCTCAGATCTACAGCCTCTAGGGCTAGATCTGGTGTTTCCCCTTCAGATCTGGACTATTTTTTGTGTGGTCTCCGATCTCGTACTCCTCCAACTGATCTAAGCAAAACCTTCGAGATTCGCCGCAACATACAGATCGTATTCGTAATATTGTGACTAGAGCCGCAAGATCTCGTCCTTCCCAAAGTTTCGGATCTAACACACACCCTCAGACCAGAATCTTACCGAAATGGACAATGGTTCTCACGTAGGGCTAGATAAATGCCCTCCCAGCTCCCAAATGCGTTTCTCACAAATTGAATCGTTGGCCCTCCTTGGAGTGCCCTCCCTCCTCCCGGGCTGGGATCGGGCCCTCTCTCCGTATGAGACAGTCATTCTTCCTTCAAGAATCGCCGTTCCTCCTTCCCTGCTCGCACCACAAGAGGGCTTCCCCGATATGCTTCGAACCACGTCACCGCTTGTCGGGCCAAAAACCTTGCTAGGCTGCACCAAGTCCCCCCCGAAGCTATGGTATCCCGAAACCTTACCAGGGCAGGCACTCGAAGTCCCCCGAGGCTAAGGGTGAGATCTCCGACCGGAGACACTCGTGCACTAAGCAGTGCTGCAGACCGACTAAACAACCGGCATGCTGAAGCAGACAAAGTCTAGCTATCAATAAGAATATCAAATCATGAATGATCAAATGAGGTGAGAGCCTCTCCTTTTATAACACCAATCTCCCTCCAAAACTCAACTCACCCTGGATCTGCGCAGTTTACCTTGGGTTAACCTTATGTCTCCTCTATCACATCCACGTGGACCCCCAAGGCCCCCTCTCTAAGTTACAACGTCAAGCTACTAGGAAAAAGAACACTTTATTATAAGGTGAGGTGACTAAAGTGAGGTGACCCCTCTTATTTCTCACTTTATTTATTATTCCTATCTAAAGCAGCAAAATAACACAAAAATGCAATATTCCAATTAGCAAAGCTAATTGGGAATATTACAGTCTCCCCCGGCAAAACGTTGCTTGTCCTCAAGCAACTGACGTGAGGGATGCTGCAAGATCTTCTCATCCTCCCAAGTGGCATCCTCATCTGGCAGATTCTTCCATCTCACCAGGAACTCTCTGATCTTCCTGCTACGCAGCTGTCTCTCCCTGGTGTCAATAATGGCCTCCGGCTGTAATACTAAGTGCCCCTCATCATCTGTCGGAGGTAGCTCCCCGGTGACTGTCACATGCTGGCCCAGTGCCTTCTTCAGGCATGATACATGGAAAATGTTATGAATCCGGCTGCCTTGGGGCAACTCTAACTCATATGCAACCTGTCCGATCCTCCGAATCACCCTGTATGGTCCATAAAAACGAGGCTTAAGCTTCTCTGCCCCCTTCTGTTTGAGCGAAGACTGGCGGTATGGCTGTAACCGCAAGTAGACCAAATCTCCTACCTCAAAGTGTCTCTCCACTCGGCCCCTGTCTGCATATAACTTCTGCTGATTTTGGGCGGTGGCTATGTTGTCCTTGAGAGTCCGAAGGATGTCTTGGCTCTCTTGGATCCATAGTTTAGCTCGTGGAGCCCTGCTAACCCCAAACATCACATCCACAAAAGACAAGGAATGATATCCATACAACGCATAAAACGGTGTCATGCCGATAGACATATGATGGGTTGTGTTGTAGCAGTATTCACCCAGATGTAGCCATTTCAGCCACGCTCGCTGCTGCCCACTGACGTAGTTACGCAAGTAGCCCTCCAGCCACTTGTTAACTATCTCTGTCTGCCCGTCCGTCTGGGGATGATAGCTGGTGCTCGGTGTCAACTCAGTCCCTACTAGTCGAAAGAGCTCCTGCCAAAATCCACCCATAAAGCGGCTGTCCCTGTCACTAACAATGGTCTTGGGTAGACCATGCAATCTGAAAACCTCCCGGAAAAACAACTCTGCCACCTGTGCTGCCGTGTAGTGTGCCGACATGGCGAAGAAGTGAGCAAACTTCGTTAGCCGGTCAACTACCACGAAGATGCAGTCCTTGCCTTGCACTGTGGGCAAACCCGTGATGAAGTCCATCGAAACACTCTCCCACTTCCCCTCTGGAATGGGAAGCGGCTGCAACAACCCTGCGGGATGGTTCATCTCTCCTTTGTTCCGCTGGCAAACCTCACACTCCCGAACATGCTGGAGTACGTCCTCCTTGAGGCCCTTCCATGCAAATCTCTCCCGGATGGCCCTGTACATCTTGGTGAACCCCTGATGGCCCGCCAATGGTGAATCATGGGAGGCATGGAGTATCTTCTCCTTGAGCTGAGATCCCTCAGTCAAGAAGATCCGATCCCTGTAATAGATGACCTCATCTGCCACCCTGTATCTGCTATCTGCTACCTGTCCATCCAACACCTCGCATGCAAATCTATCCTTGGAATACTCAACCAGTAGTCGAGCCTTCCAATCGGCGTCCAAGCTCATGAGGGATAATGTGGCTGGTCTACGGGAAAGGGCATCTGCTACCACATTGTTCTTCCCTTTGACATACTCTATGTCAAAATCGTAGGCCTGGATCTTGCTGATCCACTTCTGCTGCCTCTCCTGTAACTGCTTCTGCTCCAGAAAGTACTTCAGGCTGTTATGATCTGTCCTGACTCTGAATCTGCCGCCTACCAAGTACTGCCGGAATTTGGCCAATGCGTGCATGATGGCCAACATCTCCTTATCATAGATGGGATAAAGTCTCTCATGTGGAAGGAGCTTCCGGCTCTCGAATGCAATCGGATGACCCTCCTGCATCAAAACTGCTCCAATCCCTTCCCCTGATGCATCGCACTCCAGGATAAAGCGCTGAGTAAAATCGGGCAATGCCAGCACCGGACAACTACTCATCACCTCCTTGAGCTTATCGAAAGCTCGCTGGGCGGTATCCGTCCAACTGAATGCCCCCTTCCTCGTCAGCTCTGTGAGGGGTGCAGCAAGCTGTGAGAAGCCCTTGACGAACTTCCTGTAGTAAGTACAGATACCAATGAACCCTCTACACTCTGTCACATTCCGCGGCTCTGGCCAGTCCCTGATAGCCCGGATCTTCTCGTCATGGACTCGCACTCCGTCCACTCCTATGATGTGGCCCAAATACAACATCTTTGTCAATCCAAACTCACACTTGGAGAGTTTGGCAAAGAACTGCTGCTCCTCCAGAATGCGCAAGACTATCTCAATGTGCTGGAGGTGCTCCTCCCAGGTCCTGCTGTATATGAGAATATCATCAAAGAAAACCAGCACGAACTTCCTCAGATGATCCCGGAAGATATGGTTCATGCAAGACTGAAAAGTGGCAGGTGCATTGGTCAGTCCAAATGGCATGACCAAAAACTCAAAGTGCCCATAATGACACCTGAAAGCAGTCTTGGGAATGTCCTGTTCCCTCATGCGTATCTGATGGTACCCGGACCTCAAATCAATCTTTGAGAAGAAATGTGCTCCTCTCAACTCGTCCATCAACTCATCGATCCTGGGAATAGGGTACCGGTTCTTCAAAGTCTTCTTGTTCAGTGCCCTGTAATCAATGCACATGCGTAATGTGCCGTCCTTCTTCTTCACCAGCACTACTGAAGAAGCGAAAGGACTGGTACTGGGCTGAATGTGCCCAAGGGCTAACAGCTCCTGAATGGCCCGCTCTATCTCATCCCTGTAGGCCTTAGGATGCCTATAAGGGGTGGTGATCACTGCCTGTATCCCCTGCTCCAACTCTATCGTGTGCTCAAACCCCCGATCTGGTGGCTGTCCTGGTGGAATATCTCCAAACACTACTGCATATCTGTCGAGAAGAGTCTGTAGATCAGGGTGCACCGCCCTGCCTGTATCTACCATCTCTGAAGCCCGCAGCTCAACTGCCCACTCTATGTCTCCCCTGCGGAATGTCGCATCCATGCTGTGTGCCGATACTGTCTGGGGCGGATATGTGTTCTGACCTCGGATCTTCTCATGCCTCCCCGCATCTTGGGATCATCCCACTCCATTTCCAAGGCTTTCCAATCTGTTGTGACCTTTCCCAGAGTGATAAGCCACTGCACTCCCAATATCACATTGGTGTCCGGAATGTCCACCACAAAGAAGTGATCAGTCAACGTATAGGTGCCCATCGTCACTGATAACTCAGGTACATATCGAGCACAGGCCATGGTCTGATCTCCTGGAACCAAAACTGAAAACCCATCAAAGCTCTCTGTGGGTATGCCTCTTCGTGCTACCATCTGGGCATCGATGAAATTGTGGGTGGCCCCACTGTCAACTAGAACTGAAACACGGTAGGCCCGTCTGTCCCACGTACGCGCGATGTCAGAATACTTGGGGACTCTCGTGTCTTTCGACTCCCCCGGTAGAGTGCAAATGATGCCTCTCCCGCATCTGGTGGTGGAGGTGGTAAGGCACTCTGCGCTGCATAACATTCTCCTGCCTCCTCATCCTCCAACTCATCCTCTTATCCGCTGCCCTCGGAGAAGACCTCTATGAAATGTGCCTTCCCTGCGGTGCATTTGTGTCCCGGTGCCCACGGCTCCTGGCAGGTGAAGCACAATCGCTTCCGTCTCAGCTCTCTCCTCGCCTCATCATCATACTGTCCTCGTCCGGGATTCGCCTTGGGAGGCGGAACCCTCGTGTCCTTACCCTTAGGCTGGAAAGCCTGTCTCTGGGGATAAGGTGGCCGAGTCCTGGGCAAGACATCTTGTAGGTCACGGGCCCTACTGATAGCATCCTGAAGTGTAGCCGGTTTGTTCGACCGGACTAGACCACGAAGTGGTTCTGACAGCCCATCTACAAACATCGTGATCAACCGAGCTGCTGATATGTCGGGTACCATCACTGAAACCCTCAAAAAGTCTGAGATGTATGCCTCTGCACTACCTGTCTGTTTGAGCTTGGTCAGCTCGAGGAAAGGCTGATCCGGGTCCTTCTGATCAAACGTTTCACCACCCTCCTGGTGAACTCAGCATATGTAGTCACTGTGGAATGCCCCAGTGTTGTCAACCCATGAAACCACCAGTTCTGGGCCTCACCCTCTAGATGTAATGCAGCCATCTTAATGGCCTCCTTCTCTGGCAGCTGGTTAAGCTGAAAATAGAGGTCTAGTTTCTCCACCCAAGACCTGGCTGTGGTCTTTGGTGACCCATCAAACATCGGCAAATGAAATTTGCTGGCTGCACGGTTACTATCACGGTGGGAACCCCGTCCCTTATTCCGATCATGAGGCTTACTGCCGCTTCGGAACTGCAGATATCGATCGAAAGGGAGAGCATCCATGAATTCCTGACCCAAGCTTCGCCAATCTGCAAACCACACTGCATGAAGATCGGGACCCTCATCTCTTGATGCCGTTTGCTCTACTTCCTCTACCGGAAAAGTAGGCATGGTGGGTCGCGTGTCCATGGAATCGGCCTTCTGCGCTGTCACAATGGGAATAGCATCTGGTATGTAACTAGACGTTCCCGATCCTTCCCCTACCTGAAAGGCCCTAAGGGGCTCTCTCTGCGTCCCTTCTGCAACCTTCTTCGTGACCTCCTGCATGAATGCATCCATCTTTGCATCCATCTTCTCAGTCCACTTTGCAAATATGGCCTCCATTGGATTCCTCCGTTCTGCCTCTGAATCAGAATCGCTTCCCCCGAGGAGAGTGGGGCGACCCCTAGGTGCCATAGATTGCTAGCTCCACAGGCTGAGCCAGATCTAAGCTCCGATACCACTGTAATATCCCCAAAGGGAAATAAGGGATTAATAAACGAGAGAAATTAACCAATACAAATATAAGGCGAACCGAGATCCTTTGAATCATAATATACATGTAATACAGGAAATCTGAGCATTTTATTAATCGGAAAGTACATGAGAGGAGGTACAAGAAATCGAAATCGGTGCACCTATCCTTGCCCTCGACAGGCGAAGTGACCCTTCCATACAAGAAAAATGGCTGCAATAAGGACGGCGTCCTGGTACTCTGAAAGGCCCCGGAGATAGGCGCCAGCCTTATATATGACGTCTCAAGGCACGAAACCCTCACAGATGGAAAACGCTGTCTCTGCTAGTGACAGCGCAGAAACAGGTGAAGCACAAGCCCTCAACCCTACAGAGAGATGAACCTGCTACAGAATGCTGGAAACGCTGATGAGCCCTTCTCACAATAGCCTGCTCCTCAGATCTGCGTCCCACCTGATGGATCTGAAGCCCCCAATCAGATCTGCGTCCTTCACTCCCTGAACTGCGTCCTCCAATATCAGATCTGCTGCCAAACCCTCAGATCTATGCTAGATCTGGAACTATCTCTTCAGATCTACAGGCCGCTAGGGCTAGATCTGGTGTTTCCCCTTCAGATCTGGACTAGATTTATCAGTATCTCCTCAGATCTGTCACTCCTCCAACTGGATCTAGTGCAAAACCTTCAGATCTGCAACATACAAGACTAGATCTGCAACATACAGGACTAGATCTGCAAGATCTATCCTTTCCCAAGCTGGATCTAACAATAACCCTTCAGATCTGCAACCCTTACCTCCAGAAATGGACAGCGTCCTCACTCTAGGGCCAGACAGCGTCCTCCTGCCTCTCAAACAGCGTTTTCTCTTGTCAATCTGGAACTGCGTCCTCCTTGGACAGCGTCCTCCTCCTCCTAAAGGATCAGCGTCCTCTCTCCAGATGAGACAGCGTCCTTTTCCTTCAAGAATCAGCGTCCTCCCTTCTCTTGCTCTGCGCAGCCACAAGAGGGCTTTTTCCTCCTCAGATATGCTTCAGAACTGCTGCTGCTTGCTACTGAAAAACCTTGCTAGGGCGGGCACTCGGAGTCCCCCGAAGCTAAGGGTAGAACCTGAGGGTAGAACGAGAAAAACCTTACCGGGCGAGGCCTCGGGGAGTCCCAGAGGCTAAGGGTGAGATCTCACGGCCAGGAGACACTCGTGCACTAGCGATCACTGTGACGAGCTAAACAGCGAGGCGTCTTTGAGCGGTTCGTCTAGCTATCAATAAGAATATCAAATGTGAATGATCAAATGAGGTGAAGCCTCTCCTTTTCTGTTTAATCTCCCTCCCAAAACTCAACTCACCCTGGATCGGCGCAGTTTACCTTGGGTTAACCTTATGTCTCCTCCATCATATCCACGTGGACCCCCAAGGCCCCCTCTCTAAGTTACAACGTCAAGCTACTAGGAAAAAGAACACTTTATTATAAAGTGAGGTGACTAAAGTGAGGTAACCCCTCTTATTTCTCACTTTATTTATTATTCCTATCTAAAGCAGCAAAATAACACAAAAATGCAATATTCCAATTAGCAAAGCTAATTGGGAATATTACATTTTCCATCTGTGAGGGTTGCAGCTTGAGATCAGCCCAGTATTCAGCGCAGTTCATCTCCAGTCTTCAGAGCAGCCAGGACGCTGTCCTTATTGCAGCCATTTTCTTGTATGGGAGGGTCATCACTTGCCTAGGGCAAGGATAGGTGCACTGATTCTGATTTATTGTACTCCTCTCTATGTACTTTCTGATTAATAAAATGGCTCAGATTTTGGTATTACATGTGTCATGATTCAGTGATCTGGTTCAGTTTATATTTGTATTGGTGCATTTCTGTTTATTACTGGTTATTTCCCTTTGGGGATATTACATGTGTACTTGCTTCATATTCTGTTTCCGGCATTTTTCTATATAGTTGTATGCTTGTATTGCTGCCTATTTCCCGTTGGGGATATTACAAAATCCCTTTAGGATTTTTGTCGTGTATCTTCCTTGTCCTAGGAATATTTCCCCTTTCTGCCGCCAGACTTTTAATCCAAGAAAATAGTGCATCTGCCCCAGGTCCTTCATGTCGAATTATGTTGCCAGATTCTCCTTGCAGTCTTTGATGAGCTTGGATGATCCGGTCAAAAATAGGTCATCCACATAAAGTACAAGAATAAGCAGCTCATCCCCTACTCTCAAGTAGTAGAGGTTGGGGTCTGCGTCACTCTTGACGAACCCCATCTTCTGCAAATAGCTATCAATCCATCCATACCATGCCCTAGGGCCTTGTTTTAAACCATAAAAGGCTTTCTTAAGCCTGCAAACATGAGTCTTATGCTCATGTGTCTCGAAGCCCTCTGGTTGTTCTATGTACACTTCCTCCTCTATCACCCCGTTCAAGAACGCTGCCTTGACATCCATCTGATGAATCTCCCATCCCATTTGCACAACCAAGAAGATGACGAATCTGATAGAAGTGTAACGAGCTACTGGGGCGAAGGTTTCTTCATAATCAATTCTTTCCTTCTGCGCATACCCCTTAGCTACAAATCTTGCCTTGAACTTCTCTATGCTACCATCTGCAGCATATTTGATCTTGAAGATCCATCTGGATCCTACAAATGATCTGTCCTGTGTTCTAGGGACTACTTCCCATACATCATTCGTCATGATGGAGCTATACTCCTCCACCATGGCATCCACCCATACTTGATGCTGAGCTACTTCCCGAAAGGTGGATAGTTCACCAAACTGAGCTACCAGTGCCTGATATCTGTCTGGTTGCTTCCTTATCCTCTTTCCTTCTCTAGGGGCTCCAACAAATTCTTCTACATCCTTAAGAATTTTTTGAAGTTCTCTGCTCGGTCTCCCATCAGTGGTGGGTGGTCTTACCTGCTCTTCTTCTTGTTCTTCTTCGAAGAGCTCTCCTCAAAATCACTGTGCCTTGGAGAGGCACTTGACCTATCCTCTGTAGGTCGTTGAGGCTGTACTAGTGGATCCTCCTCAATCTGTATTTTTGTGGCCATTTCTCTAGATTTCTTGAAGGCTCTCTCCTCCAGGAATTTCACATCCCTTCTTACCACGATTTTCCTACTCTCCAGAATATAGATGCGATATGCCTTCATATTCTTGCTATAGCCCATCAGGAAACCCCTTTTTGCAGTTTGATCCAGCTTCTTTCTCTTTTCATCTGGAACATGGCAATACACCATGCTGCCAAATATCCTGATGTGGCTCACTTCTGGCTTGCTGCCTGTGAACACACTCTCGGGAGTTACCTTCCTCAAAGCTCTATGAGGAACACTGTTCTGAATATATACTGTTGTATTTCAGGCCTCTACCCATAAGAATTTGGGCATATCTTGGTCGTACAACATTGCCCTTGCAGCTTCAATTATGGTTTGATTCTTCCGTTCCGCAACTCCATTTTGCTTTGGATTGTATGGAGTTGTCCATTCTCTCTTGATGCCTTCCTTTGCACAGAAATTTGTGAAGTCTTTATCGATATATTCTCCACCGTTATCTGACTACAACTTCTTGATCTTCTTTCCTGTAGAGTTCTCCACCAATGCTTTGAAATCTTTGAATTGATCAAAGACTTCATCTTTGTTTTTCAAAAAATAGATCCAAGTTTTTCTGGAATGATCATCAATGAAGGTGGCAAAATACTTTGCACCACTGAGAGCAGTTGTGGACATTGGACCGAAAATGTCAGAGTGTATTAACTCTAATACACCTTTGGTTTTGCTGCTGCTTCTTGGAAATGTTTCCTTAGCATACATCCCTAGTACGCATCCCCTGCAAACTTCGTCTTTCTTCGTGCTGAGTTCAGGAGCCCTGATGACAGTATTTTTGAGAATCCCCAAGGCTCCATGATGTAGATGCCCCATCCTTTTGTGCCATAATTCATTCATATCTCTGTCGTCTATACTGCCAATCAAGGCCACTGGAGATTCAAGCTGGAGCTTATACAGCTTGTGACTCCTTACTATGATTTGTGCCTTTTTGCTCCAGCTAGGATGTTTGACATACACCTTATCTTTAATAAAGCATACGCCATAGCCCTTGTTCTGAAGTTAAGATATTTAGAGTAAATTCATCCCCAACCGTAGTACATGCAGAACATTTGTGGCTCGAATCTTGTTGCCATCTTCTGTCTGAAATGTTATGGTACCTCTCCCAATGGGGGTACACTTTGCCTTGTTTCCCATAGTTATCTGGAAATTCATTTTTTCTTCTTGGTAGCTCGAAAAACATTCTTGAATCCCCGTCATATGAGCAAATGCTCACTGTCAATATACCAAACACCTGGAGGAATTGTGCTCAACACACAAGCAAGATCCTCCTCTAGTCTGGATGCCAGCACTTCGATGTCGTGTTCTCTCTGCATTTCTGCGTGCTCTGGAGGACTACGTGAGTCCCTTTGACTGCGTGAACCCTTCCGACTGATGGATCTTTGGTCCATGGCAGATTCTCCCTTTCTGTTTTTAGCCCTTCGCTCCGATACCATGTGAAATTTTCAAGAAGGAAAATATTTCTGCAATACTTGGTTTATTTCTCCTACTTATGAGATAAGTTATTTACAGATGCTTTAGTAAATTCTGAAATAAACACTTTTGCAGATCTTCACTATCATCAAGAGCATAAGAACAGAAGGATAAATTACACAAGTAGCACAATAGAAACAACCATATGAACACATTTATTTTTGGACAATTGTCCCTGGAAAAACCCAATGTGGGAAAATCGGTGCAGCAGATGAGGGTTTTGTATTTATCTTCAGAAATGGAAAGTACATCTACAAGAGTCTGCTGAGAAGATAAAATTAGCAAACACCTGGATGAATTTTCTGGAACCTCCAGACAAATTTCAAACCCTCGAGGTGACCTCCTTCACCCTCAGCGTCATCCAACGTGGGAGCTCTGCATAGTTTCTCCTTGGACTACATGATTCTGCGTGAAGGGGGTCTTGCTGCTGATCAGCTCACCCTTCCCTTCATCCTCCTGACTCCTGCTTCCCGGTAACTGACTCCTCCCTCCTCCTTCTGCTTCTGCAACCCTGCCTCTACAATCTCACCCACTGAAATTGAATTCTCTTGCTTCAGAATCGATTTCCTTTGGGTACTAAGAGTCTCCCCCGGCTTACTTTCCAAATGGCCCTCAAGTCTCTTCTTATAGTCTTCTCGCTGATGAATCAACGACCAAGATTATATCGTTAATCAAAGGCTCAGATTAAAAGATGACTTGATCTTCGTTTTCTAGAAGATTCACACTCTGCTCTATTAATACCCTTTAATTATTTAATTTCCCTAAGTTTAAACTTAGGGTCTGCATTAAAATAATTAATTATTTTAAAAAAGTCATATCCGAGTGGAATTTCCACAAACGATTTATGGGTTCTCTAGATAACTGATGTTCAAGCCTCTCTACGAAAAATGAGACTTAGAACACTTCCCGATGCTATAGAAATCAACAAATTCTTCCCTTATTTCTCACACGTGTAAAACTACAGAAGATTGCAGGCAGCTGAAAATTGCAGTCCTGAAGCAGCAAGCCGAATTTTTGAAGAAAGATCAAAATCTGAAGTATTGGAGCAAGTTTGGCTGGCGTTGACTTTTTGGAAGAGAAGCTCATCAAAGAAGAGGCTGACTTGGTCTTAGAGGGGTCTTTGTCAAGGGTCATAGGTCTTGGAATTCGTCATTTGAAGGTTCTATAGGAAAAGAAGAATTCTTGTGGGTTTTCCTCTCAAGAGCAGAGGTTTTGGCCCTAGCTTATAGCCTACAATTTGTGTCTTCTTGTCTCATTGATCTTCATTGTTCAGTAGTTGATTGATGATAAAGAACACTATAATAATCAAATGAAAAAGAAGCAACTAACAAGTACATCAATTTAAGTAAAAGAACATCACAAGCAGTTATCAAAGTAAGAGAAATCACCTAATTTAGTTGCCCCTAGATTTCTCAACATTTCCAAGTGCCAAAGGTGGTGATCGGCTTCTATCAATAAAGTGGGTTGAGTTGTTCAAATTAAGAAGAAAGAATCGGGTTGCATCTCCAGACATATTTGTGCAAAGAAAACATATTGTCTAAGGGTACAATCATTACTTTCATTAAAGGAGCCCAACTAATATTTTAATCTCCAAAAAGGAAGGTCGAGTTCCTTATAACACCAGCACTTAATCTCCAAGACCAAGTGGTTTAAGGGAGCCATTTTTGAAGGTTTTCTTCAAGGAGAAATAAGCTGAATTCTTTGCATTTAAAGGGGTTGAAATTCATTGTCTTCGGGACTGATATATACATTCCAACATTTAATTTTCAGATCTGAAGTAATAAAGGAGCATGAAATTGTGAATTTTTCAGAAGTTGGCATTGATATTTATTGGTTTCTGTGAAAATTCCGAAATCCAGAATCCTACTGCAGAAATTGATAATATTTCTTCTATATGTTAAATTAATTAAACAAATTATTTGCAGTTTCCTGTGGCAAATATCGAAACATATACACTGCATCCTTCACAAAACAAATACTGCAGAAAAATAAATGCTGAAAAATTAGAGAAATTCTAGCACACATATAAAGATATTGACACAATTACTTTTGGACAATTGTCCCCGGAAAAACTCAATGCGGGAAAATCGGTGCAGCAGATGAGGGTTTCTTTATTAATCTTCAGTAGTAATTCAAGTACAAGAATTCGAATAGCAAAACAAAGGATAAATACTGAGAGAAATTTAGTGACAAATTTCTCACTCTTCACAACAACTCTCTGAACCCCAGGATGGAGCCTCTGCCCATACGCTAGTGTCTCTACGCCACCCTCTGCACAGTGCACTAGTGAACTGCGTCCCTCCTCACGTTTTCTCTTCTTGAATTCCTCCTGCACTTCCCGGACCACAGCTGATACCCTCTCTCTCTCACCTGTAACTCACCCTCTGGCTCTATCTTCTCTGCTGAACTTCAGTGACTGAGAAAATCGATCTACACAGGCAACTGAGTAACTACACTGGTGTGTTCTCCATCTACCCATCGACTTCTTCTTATAATCTTCTGTTGGAGCACCAACGGCCAAGATTAAAACATAATCAATGGCCCAAACTATTTCCATGTCTGTCCGTGTGAGTTTCTAGAACATGCACACCATGACTTAATTAATTCTGATTAATTAATAATATTTCCTAAGTTTATACTTAAGAAATATTAAAAATTGATTAATAAATATAATTAAGTCATCTCTAGGTGGAATTTCCATAAACGATTTTTGCGTATTGGAGAATACATATATTCTAACCTCTCCACCAAATCTCGTGGCTAGAACACATTCAATGCTACAAAAACTAACACTTCCTCTTAGTGAGGAAAGTGTTCTATTGCTGCGACTAATGCCACAAAACACTGTCTTTGCACCATCTCCTGGCACGTTGTTGATGTCTGGCTACGCCCACCATCTACTACGCAACTCTGACATGCGTTGCATCTCTGCTGTTGCTAACCCTGCTATACTGCTGCCAACTACTACATTTGCACTGCAACTTCCTCTCATCTGCTATTGCTGCAACTGAGAATCCATCTGTTTCTGCGACTGAAATGGGTTCTCCACCATAACGATCTATTCCCTGAACTGGATGAACTTATCTCTCCCTAGAGCTTTCGTGAGTATGTCTGCTACCTGATTTCCTGTGGGAACATACGACAATTGGATTGCCCTGCGCTTTACATAGTCTCTGATGAAATGACATCTGATATCAATGTGCTTTGACCTATCATGAAAAACTAGATTCTCAGAGAGTTTTATGCAACTCCAATTATCACGGTAAACATTGGTTGCTCCCATATTCTTCCTGAAAAAACTCACGAGCAACATCCTAAGCCATTTAGCACCGCATGTAGCTGTGTTGGCTGCCATATATTCAGCTTCTATTGAGCTCAGTGCTACTGATTTCTGCTTCCTGCTCCACCAAGAGACCATGCATGATCCAACACTGAAGCAGTACCTGGAGGTACTTTTCCTATCCACTAAACTACCTGCCCAATCTACATCTGTGAATCTGCACAATCTGACGTCATCTCCTCGAGTATATTTCAACCCATATCCGATTGTTCCATGCACATATCTAAGAATGTGCCTAGTTGTTTCCCAATTTACCCTTTTCGATTCCACCATGAATTGACTAAGGGTATTGATAGTAAAACAAATGGTTGCCCTACTGTTGACCAGATACATGAGCGGCTCAATGCGTTGTCTATACATTGTGGGGTCGACTTCCTTATCCCCTGATGCATCTATCTTCTTCCAATTGGTGATCATGGGCATTGCCATGGGTCGACAATCCTGCATTTTGGATATCTTCATAATATTTGAAGCATATCTCCCTTGCCCAAGGAAGATCTCCCCATTCTTCTTCCATACTTCCAATCCTAGAAAATAGTGCATCAGCCCCATATACTTCATGTCGAATTCTGCTCCAAGGTTCCTTTTGCAGTCCTTTATGAGCCCTGATGGTCCTATCAAAAACAAGTCATCCACATACAAAACCAAAATGAGAGGCTCATTCTCCACCATCAAATAGTAGAGATTAGGATTTTCATCACTCTTGATGAATCCCAACTTATCCAAATAAATGTCAATCCGACCATACCATGCCCTGGGTGCCTGCTTGAGCCTGTATAAGGATTTCTTCAACCTGCATACATGAGTGCTCTTCTCATGAGTTTTGAAGCCTTTAGACTGCTCTATATACACCTCTTCTTCTATCACCCCATTCAAGAATATTGTCTTGAGGTCCATCTGGTGAATCTGCTAGGGATATAATGGATTTGATAGAGGTATATCTGGCAACTGGGGCAAACGTCTCCTCATAGTCTATCCCTTCCTTCTGTGCATACCCTTTTGCCACGAATATAGCCTTGTACTTCTCTACACTGCCATCTGTAGCATACTTGATCTTGTAGATCCATCTGGAACCTACAACTGATCTGTCTTCTGGTCTAGGCACTACCTCCCAAACATCATTTGTCATGATAAAACTGTATTCTTCAACCATGGCATCCACCCACACCTGATGTTGTGCAGCTTCCTGAAAGTTGGAGGGTTTTGCAACCTGAGATACCAAAGCTTGATATTTGTCAGGATGCCTATGTTGTCTCTTGTCTGTCCTAGGAGCTCCAACAAACTCCTCTGCGTCCCTCAGGGTCTGACGCATTTCCCTACTGGCTCTTCCACTAGTGGTGGGAGGTTCCATAAATTCCTCCTATTCCTGCTTCTCCGTCTGCTGAGAACTCCTTGGATCTCCTACCCCTAAGGAGATATGGTACTGGTCACTGTACTCGATCCTTGTGACTGTCCTCCTACTTGTCCCACTTGTTGTCCCTGTTGTTGGACTAACGAAACTTCTACTAATTTATCACCAGAAAGCATCTCTCGAGATCTTCTGAAAGCTCCGTCTTCCATGAACTTTACATCTCGCCTTACTAGAATCTTCTTGTTAGGAATGTAGATCCTGTATGCCTTTGAGGTCTCGCTATACCCTACGAGGAACCCTTATCTGTAGTCTGATCCAATTTACTGTGTTTTTCATCTAGTATATGGCAGTAAGCCACACTCTGAAATATCCTCAAATGAATCTCTTCATGCTTCTTTCCTGTGAAGACCCCCTTTGGCGTTTTCTTCCCCAATGCTCTATGAGGTGTTCTGTTTTGAATGTACATCGTTGTGTTGCATGCCTCTGCCCATAAAAATCTAGGCAAATCCTGGTCATACAACATAGCCTTTGTAGCCCCAATTATTGTTCTATTCTTTCGCTCTACTACTCCATTCTGTTGAGCATTATATGGAGTTGTCCATTCTCTTTTGATGTCCCATGAAGTCTTTATTTGTTTATTCACCACCATTATTTGAACGTAACACCTTGATCTTTTTCCCTGTCGCATTCTCTACGAGAGCGTTGAACTCTCTGAATCGATCAAAGAACTCATCTTTGGTCTTTAAGAAATAGATCCAGGTTTTCCTGGAATGATCATCAATAAAGGTGAAGAAATATTTTCCACCACTAAGAGCTCTAGTGGATATAGGTCCACAAATATCTAAGTGTATCAATTCTAGCACACCATTTTCCCTGCTGTCACTTCTAGGAAATTTTGCGTTTGTGTACTTCCCAAGTATGCATCCTCTACACACATCATCGTGCTCTGTGCTGAGAACTAGAACTCCCGTTGTAGTTTCTCTGAGCATCCTAAGTGCTCCATGATGTAAATGTCTCATCCTCCTGTGCCATAGCTCGTTCAGCTCCTTCCCACCGCTATTGTCATTGCCTATCAGTTCCATTGGAGAATCGATCTGCAACCTGTATAACCTGTTGCTTTGAGCTCCAATCTATCTCACCTTCTTCGAGCTAGAGTGTTTGACATACACTTTCTTCCCCGCAAAGTGTACATCGTACCCTTTGTCCTGTAACTGGGACATTGAAATTAGGTTCATACCCAATGTTGGCACATGTAGTACATTGGTAGCGCTGGTGTTGGTTCATGTTTCCCTCTGAAATTCTATGCTGCCTCTCCCTACCAAAGTACATTTAGTTATTTTTCCCATAGTGATTTGGAAGTCCATCTGCTCCTCCTGATAGCTAAAGAAATATTCTCTAACTCCTGTCATATGAGTTGAAGCTCCACTATCAATATACCAGGCACAAGATGATGTCGAAACTGATAAGCACGCAAATTCATCCTCCAACCTGGAAGATAATTTTGAGGCTTCTTCACTGTATCCATGATTTTCTGTGCTATTTCTCCTTTCCTTCCCAACATTGATTTTGTTGCTGCAAAATACTACATCAAGCTGGAAATCTGCTCTGCAAAAGAAATATTGTAACTCCCTTTGCCTCTAACAATCTTCGATCTGGAAATTATAATTTCTATATCGACTCTCTTAGAGAAATAAATTTTTCCTCAAAAATTGACCTCCTGACCAAATGGATTGCGTAGCCTCTGGGGTTTCGAGCAGCTGCTTATGCAGTGCTTCGAAGCTCCTTCTTCCTGCCTGCAATCACACATGGGGTGTGTCACTTTGAGAATCTACACCTACAAAAGTACATTCAGTTGTCTCTATTTTCAATGACAAAAATAGACCCTTTGAATAGAATATTATTAGTCCTTTAAACATAGTTAGTGGTTGGAGTTACTAGAATACCAATTGCACGTCATTAAGCAGAAGAAAAGTCTTCACTGTATTTGGAACATGTGGCCCCATGTGTATCAATGTGTCATGTATCTTAAATCTTTGTAAAACTTACATCTAGATGAAGATCTATGTTTGAATCAATGAATTAGTATGAATTTGTGTAAGAAATATCTAATTTTTAATATATATATATGTATATATATATATATATATATATATATTAATAAAATAATATATAACGTGTCCTGTTCTGGGGGTCACCATGTCCCGAATCCGACACTCGAATCCACGTATCCATCATGTCCCGTGTCCCCGTGTCAGGTGACTTAGGTGTGTAGATTGAAGACCAGCCAACAAGGTTATGTAGAGGTGCAAGGTGTGCACAAGTCAATCTATGACAAGGTGTTGATATCTTAAAGGAAGAATACAAGTAGAGACCGAGCTCTCTAGTCCTGGTGTAGAAAGTTGCAGGACGGTGCAGAAAAGAATGATCAACTTAAGGAGTCAACGAAAATGCAGTGACAAGGTCTTGGAGGCATACAAGGGTCAAGGGTGTGTGTCATGGTCATGGTACTTGTCATCTGAAAGTCTATAAGAAGAATTTCTTGTGAGTTTTCCTCTCCAAGAGGAAAAGGTTTTGGCCCTGGCTTGAATAGCCTAAATTTGTGTCTCTTGTGTTTTGATAATTAACTTGATGAAAGACCTAATAAGCTAACAAAAGAGAAGACATGAGTAAGAAGAGTAAGATCACAAGTAATTATCAAAGAAGAGAATTGAATTAAACACTGCCCTACCAAATTCTCAACACAATCCACGTTGGAAACATTGGCATAAAAACTCACTAGTAATAAATCTCTATTAAAAATCTATCAAGTAATTTTTTGTCCAATAAATCTTGCTAAATTCTCAAAATTTGGGTAAGCACACAGGGATGGCAGTGAACAGAGAAAATTTTCACATTCATGTTTCTAATAAAAATAATTCCTATGAACTATCAACACAAGAGTTGCCTTGGAAAATCCTTTCTTCTTCTCTATACTCAAACCCATGACCTTCGTTTGCAAAATGAAACAAAAACAAAAACAAAAAATTGAATTATAATCCAACCTAGGCATGGCATGGCAATATTTTTAGTTGACTTGTGATTTTTTGGCAATTTTTACGATAATATTGTGATAATATAAACAAGGAAAAAAACGCGAAATTTTTCAGCCAATACTATCGTCAAGCCCAAAAAGTCATGCCATGGCAATGTTTTCGTGAAACAATCCACAGCTGGAAACAGTGGTATAAAACCCCACCAGTAATAAATCTCTATTAAAAATCTATCAAGTAATTGTTTGTCCAATAAATCTTGATAAGTTCTGAAAAATTTGGGTAAGCACACAGGGATGGCAGTGAACAGAGAAAATTTTCACATTCATGTTTCTAATAAAAACATTCCTATGAACTATCAACACAAGGGTTTCCTTTAAGCTCACCTTTTATATTTATTATCATTCTTCATGATCTTCATGGCAACAGTTAAGTGGAAAATCAAATCTGTATGAATCTTAATATTTTGTAGAGCTCTCAAATTTTTAGGAAGCTTAAAAATTCAAGTTGATTTCATCAGACAATTACTAACAAAAGATGGGTGCAACAAAAAGCAGAAGGAAAGGAGAAAACCACTGTTTGTAATAAATAGATCCAGTAACAGATGCAATTCAATTGTATACCTTATTACAAACTAACAGGTAAAGTAATACCCACAAGCAGAAAAGGGAGAAAATAGAAATGAAAATGAATGTAGAAAGAATTAAGGTGAAAGGCATACCTTTATATGATGTAAAGTTGAGATATTCATAAGGTCCCAATATCTTATTTTTCTCAAATTTCCATGCAGTAAATCTATTCCGTATTTGCAGAATCTGACTTTGGTTTAACTCCCCGTGTGATCGATCTTTAGGAGAAAAGATCTTCAGGTTCATATCCAGTCTAGGACCTGGTGACCAACTATACGAGGCTATGGATAATTGATTTAAATCCAGGTCCAACTCAGATGTGAGGTAGTCTCCAAACATCTTGATATATGGAGGGAAAAAGGAGAAACTGGGACTCTTGAGACTATATCCCACTTCAATGAGAGGTGAAAAACACTTAGAGTTTGAATTGTGCCCATAGTAATGTGATGAACATGAATATGGACCGCATGTGGTATTGTTGTTGTTTGAGCTTCCACAGGCATCTTCACCACCATTCCCAGTACTGCAATGTTTAGATATATCATATATCCTCACTTGGCTGCAGACAGGGTTCCCATCCAACCTGACATTTCATCAACGAAACACATGGTTACATGATAGATAGAAAGTAAGGAACCAAATTTTTGGGTTGAACAATCTGCAATATGACCATCAATAGTTAAGTAGAATGTACAGCGGGATGTTTAAGTAGTTAGTATTAGTAATATGTAATAGAATCAGCATAGGATCTAAAACTAAAGCTAACAATATATACATTAAGGATCTCATAAGAACAAAATGCTGTTTTGTCCATTCTTTGTGCCTTGACACCAGGTTTTCTCTTCCAAGTCAAAGGGTAAATATATTCCAAGTTCCTCCTGTCAATGGCAAGAGCAAGAGTGGAAAAACCGTATATATATATATATATATATATATACATATATTATGGAATTGGAGATGCACTATAAAGCCATCAATTTAAAGGAAACCAACAGCATAAAAAGATAAAGGTCAAAATAGCAAAATATTATCTTACCTCAGAGTAATATTTGGAGATGATTCTTCCAAAAGATTTATATCAGTTATATTATTTTTTCGTAAATCCCTGCAATACGTACAGACAGCATACTTAGCAGTTTAGCTTTAAATGTTAAGACTTACAAGTAAAGCAACAAGTTACATAGAAATGCAAACGAATAAAATTTGCATGCATAGAAAATAACTTCTACCTCAATTTAAAAGAAGCCATACATGCTATCGGTGGCAAGAAATGCTAAATTTTCTGACCAATAAGCATGAATTAATAGACAACTTACAGCAAGAGTTTTCCGGTAGAATTGAATGAGATGCTTGACCCGTTGTCAGATAGAGGAAAGCCAGTTAGCTGATTGTTATCAAGTAATCTGTAGGAGAAAATAATTCTTCAAATAAGCACATGTTTGGTGCTTTATATTCAGTAATTGTCATCTGAAAGGAAATACGCTACATTTTTGTTCCCATAGATAATATTCATTTCTATTTTTCTTTATTAAGAAAACTTCGCCCACTTAATCATATTTTTCTTTCATTTGTGCAGTCACATCAATATTTCATGACAAAGTTAAAGAAAATATCAAACATGACTCAGTGTAAGATCACTTTGTTTCTTTTCTTTGTGTGCCTCTTTACCAATAATGAATGACAGTTGGTCAGAATCCACTTTGCTATGACAATATCCATGATGCCAGAATATGAAGAGGTTAATTTTTGGTGTCAATGTAATACAAACGGAAAGTAACGTGGTTTTCGAAATCAACTTATAGCCAATACAAGGGGTTCTTACAATTTTTGAAGTAAAGGCAACCCTGCAAAGCTTGATGGTATTGGTCCTTTAAGCTTATTATGTGATAGATCACTGCAAGATTGCGCAAGACAATAATCAAATGAAAAATCATAACAATGCAGATCAGAAATGTAAATGTGTGCAAATATGTCTAAGAGTCATTACTTATGTCAGATCCATGGCTGGACCTTAAGTTATTTTTCCAGAATAACAGAAGTGTAAATTTGATCCTGAGAAATTTTACATGGTAGTAATGTTTGAAGAAAGCTTATTTGATGGAATGCTTCCTGTCAGCTGATTATAACTCAGATCTCTGCACAGTAAATAAGAATGTTTAACATAAAAGAATCCATTAGATTGTCATCTTGGACACATCACTGACTGAAAGGAACTTCATAAAGTTTAAAAGTGGAAGAGACATATCCAATGTAGTTGCATCTGCAAATACAGTTGAATTTCTTAACTTACAAATAGCTGAGAGAATGTATGGTACTAAAGTCTGGCATAAACCCATGTAAGCCACAATTTCTGAGGCTCCTGCAGGTAAAAATCAACACAGCTTAGCACATTATACACACGCTTGACCATTACAGATATAGCTGGTTACAAATTACCAAGTTAGAAGGGAGATCCTTGACTCAGTAAAAGAATAACTATGCAACCCTTTTAAGGAAAACAAATATATGCTTGAGTTGTGTTACTTCTTCAACTCACCTCTAAGTGGAAAATATCCTAATCCGCAGATGCAACCTCAAGGTAAGCCTAGGAGAAGTACCACTGGCACCTCAGTATAATTCTCCTCTCAAATTTTGCTAGCTCACTATAGGCCAAGGGGGATATACCTAGATGTTGTGATTAAATGAACTAAGTGTATAAATAACATATCAAATGAGAGCCTTAGAATTTGGATGTAAATCTGATTTATGATGAAGTATGATGTATTGATTTACACTTAGAAATATCACCAAATGAGCTAAACTCAAATAGAGACAAGACTTGCAAAATGAAGAGGATTTAACACACAGAAGATACAATATTGAATAATGTGATGTTCATACAAATAAATTTCAATTCACATCCGGGTGGAAAAAGCCCTAATCCACAGACGCAACATTGAGAAACCTAGGAGAAGTACCGGTGTCACCTCAGCACAGTTCTCTCAATTTTTGCTAGCTCTTTTAAGGCGAAGGAGGGTATCCCTAGATGTTGTGATTAAATAACCAATTCTAGAAATAAATAAAAAATGATATCCTTATACTTTGGATGTAAATTTGATTTATGATGAAGTATGATATATTGATTTACACTTAGAAATATCACCACATGAGCTAAACTCAGGTAGAGATAACACTTGCAAAGAAGATTTAACACATAGAAGATACAACAATGTGATGTTCATACAAATAAATTCTAGCATTAAGAAACGAAAGCATACACCAACTAGATCCAATTAGAGAAAAAAAACCACACATTAAATCTATAACACAAATCTGGTTTATGGTATTTTTGAAGGTAATTTCCAGATTTGAACAAGAGGTGAAAACCACTTTTTAAAACTGTTTAAAGATACGAAAAAATTAACCAATAGGTAACTTGCAAGTCTTATTTTTATTGCAGAAATTTAATTTCTAGATTTGCTGAGTGTAACGATAACCCAAGTAATTGATATGAAAAATGAAAAACAAGTTAGGCTTAACCATAATTTTGATTGAAGAATGAACTTTAAGTGGAGTTTCAGAATTATGATCAAATAAAATCAAGTCTAAAATGAAATATTAGTATATATGTAAAATATTTAGACTTAACATGAAATCCAATTTATGATATTTAGAAATTTATATCAGATTTCATAAAACAAAGAAATGTAAATGATTTCTTTAATTTTAAATGGTAGTCAAAGGGAGAGATAAATGCCAAGTAAACCCTAGGGCTTATGGATTCATGCAAACAATCTAAGAGGGAAATTTTTTTATGCAATTAGGGTTGGAATGTTGCAAAAGAATGCTATAACCACCTTATGATCGTAAAAGCACCAGTGGAGTAGCTTTCGACCCAGCTGGTGTAGAAATTTCTGAATCTTAATTCTTATGCAAACATTATTTCTGTTAATCCAGTTAAGCTTCTCCTACTTATACAAGTTATAACCTGAATAAATTCAAGTTAACATCAAAGCAAAACACATAACAAATCTCTACCAATTCAGATCTAGAATAAGCACATGCACACATAGACAAAGTGACACAGATATTTTTGGACAAACTATCCCCGGAAAAAACCAAGGTGGGAAAACCAGTCTCTGGTTGCTGGAGGGATCTATTATTAAGAATATTTCTGAATACACAACTCTGAGTTCCAGATCTAGAAAACCCTACAGAGAAAACTCTAGATCTGCAGCACCCCACTGATCTAAGACCAACAATACTGACTGATCCACACACTCAAATGGGATTTACATAACTCAACCAGATCTAGGCCTAGAAACCCCAGATCTCCCCTTGAAAGACAGTGCGTCAGCCTCTGAAGGCCTCCAAATGCTCAGCGCTGTCACTGGAAGGGACTGCGTTACCCCAGACTCGGTGACACAATCACTACATTGCCCCTAAGGGTCTCTACATAACCCCTGAAGGGTCTCCTGAAAATCACGTTGTCCTTGCTGTTGTTGCTGCTGCTGCCTTCCTCTGCGCTGTCTTTCCTGATCTCTTCTCTGCTTCTTGTGTATTCTAGACCCCGAGATCAGATCATCCCCTTGGTCTAAATTTCCCTCTCTGCAACTGAAACACTTGAGAATTCTTAGCAACCCCGCCCTAGAATCTCAACTTAGCTTCAGTGCTCTGCCTTTGTGTATCTTACAAATGACCCCAAGTCTTTCCTTTATACTTTTCTCGTTGACAAATCAATGGCCAAGATTAAATCTTTAATCAATGGCTAAGATTAAAAGAAAGCTTGATCTGTGTGACTTAAGACAATTTCATCACATGTTTAATTAAATTCACTTTAATTATTTTATTTTCCTAAGTTTTAACTTAGGAAATACATTAAATTAATTAATTAATTTAATATCTCCTAAACCAGATGAAATTTCCCAAATCCATTTCTAGGTCTTGTAGATTAGGTGAACTCTAGTCCTTCCTCAAAATTTGGGACCTAGAGCACAACTGATGCTACCCCAAATACACAAAATCTCAGCACTCCCTCTTAGCATCAAGGGTGTGCTCTAGCAATACATCACACTTATGCATTACATGATTTTGGGCACTGGTTCTGTGCTGCTGAAGCTTGGCCTCCTGCCACTCAACTCTGCACTGCTGCTGCCATTCTGTACTGCTACCCATGACTCTGCCACTGCCACTACAACCACCGTACTGCAGCTCCCTCTCAATATGTTGCATCTGTGCTGCTCATAGCACTACCACTGCTGATCTGCTGCACTGCAACTTCAGTTGTTGAGAGTAATAACTGAATCTCCTACCCAATCTTTGACAAACATGTCAGATGGGTTGCATCCTTATCACTGAAGCTCCATAGGCTACAAATCTGTGCTGGCATCTAAAGAACGATGCACAGCTACAGCTCTACCTGCGTAATCAGACTCCCTCTGCACTACTGAAGTCACTTCAACTCCTTGTGCTAAAATCTATCATGTTGCTGCTGCACTGCGTTGTCCCTCTGAAGCTCTCTGCACTGCGCTGTTAAAGTCACATCAGCCTCTGCGCTGCTACTGCTATGCTCTGCGCTACTCCTCCCAGCCTCCAGATATGCCTCTGCTTATGCCTCATCTGTGATCTATGCACCCACTGCTCCACTTGTCCCTCTACTGTCTTAAGGCTGTCGTAGCTTGCTTGTGTTCCAAGAGATGAGCTACTCAAGGATCCTGCCTACTTCCATGTAGCTCCTCTACATGTCCATGTCACCCCACCTCCATGGTTCATGAGCAATCATGGCCACATCATCTCCGGATCCATCATCTGCCACAGTTGCCTTGGAAGAAGATGCTTCCTTGTCCTTCTTCTTTTCTGGACAATGGCTGGCAAAATGTCCCATTTCGCCATACTGGAAGCACTTGATCTTTGAAAGATCCTTCTTCTTCTTCGGCTGCTTCTTTGATGCCAAGGCTGCATCTTCCTCCTCTTCCTTCTTAACCTTGCTCAACGCAGGGTTGTGCTGCTTCTTGGTTAACCTTCATAGTTCTTCTTGTCACGGGATGGACCACAAGCTGTCCCAATCTGGGAGGTCTGCTTTGCCCAAGATACTTTGGACAAATTTTTCCCACTCATCCATGACTGCATTGAGGGCAGTCCTGACTATCACTACATCATCTACGGTTGCACCCGTTGCAGTCAGCTGATCCCTGATTGAGTGTAATCTAAAGAGGAAATGCTCGATGTCTTCTCCCTTGGTCATCATGAATGACCTCATTTGGGCCTCCAACAACATCTTTCTTTGGACCGATTTTCCCTCATATAGGGAAGTCAAGGCCTTCCACATCTCATTGGTTGTCCTCTTCTCAGCTATGTGTGGCACAATATGATCCTTGATTATTAGGAATTTGACTTCTGTGATCCATAAATTATGTATCAAATCTTTCGGTGAAAATCACAATGGAGAAATTTGTGTCGACGCGTTTCGAACCAGCAAGTGTGGTTCATCATCAGGACAAGATTGATCCTTGATACTGTCCATTATCAGCCGCTTGGCATGCCCAGCAACTTCTCTATGCTTCCGTAGGAGATCCACATCTGTCAGCGTGGCTAGGGTCTGCTTTGCATGGTCTCATAGACCGTATGCCTCAAGGACAATCACGATCCTTGCTTTCCACACCGAAAAGTTTGAGAGGCCCTCTAGCCTATCCTAATCACGCAGTCCATGAAGAGCCATCTGCTCAGAATGTGTCGGAGCTCCTCTTCTCTATGCTAGAGATCTTGGATCTAGGGTCCTTTTCGAACTGGGAACCCTCTGCTCCCTCTAACACTTGATTTACCTCCTTGGAAATCTACCAAATCAACTATGATTCAACTTCTTCTTTGATCCTCTGACCAAACTGCAAGTTTCCTTTGGCAAGAAACTCTCTGAGAAGTCGATCTCTTCCCAAACTGTCACTTGTGCTATGGTTAAAAATCTGAAAACTTCAGAAGTTTA
This sequence comes from Pinus albicaulis, assembly GCA_034641835.2. Classification (NCBI taxonomy): domain Eukaryota; kingdom Viridiplantae; phylum Streptophyta; class Pinopsida; order Pinales; family Pinaceae; genus Pinus; species Pinus albicaulis. The sequence continues at coordinate 784,173,786 of CM076571.1, forward strand.
ACCCCACCAGCTCTTCTGAATTTCTGCAACTTTTCTGTAGACTTTTTCTGCATTTGACAGATTTAGGTCTAAATCACACTAGTTGGCTTCAGACCCAACCAGCGTTGTTTCTGAGTTGCCTCTGCGCAGTAATTGTGTGGGCTTGCTAGGACACAGTGCTGAACAGCGTCACCCTTCCCTCTGCGTGATTATGATCCTGAAAACTGCATTGTCCCTTCAAATCTGCTTTTCTACTACCTTTCCAACTGCTTTCTGCAGCTAGATCCTTCAGATTCTTTAGCTGGTGACCCTTCTAGATCTGCAATTGCTCTGATACCATGTAGAAATTTCTAAATCTTAATTCTTATGCAGAAATTATTTCTGTTAATCCGGTTAAGCTTCTCCTACTTATACAAGTTATCAACTGAATAAATTCAAGTTAACATCAAAGAAAAACACATAACAGATCTCTACCAACTCAGATCTAGAATAAGCACATGCACACATAGACAAAGTGACACAGATATTTTTGGACAAACTGTCCCCGAAAAAAACCAAGGTGGGAAAACCGGTCTCTGGCTGCTGAAGGGCTCTATTATTAAGAATATTTCTGAATACACAACTTTGGGTTCCAGATCTGGAAAACCCTACAGAGAAAAATCTAGATCTAAGACCAACAATACTGACTGATCCACACCCTCAAACGGGATTTACAGAACTCAACCAGATCGAGGCTTAGAAACCCCAGTTCTGCCCCTGAAAGACACTGCGTCAGCCTCTGAAGGCCTCCAAATGCTCAGCGCTGTCACTGGAAGGGACTGCGTTACCCCATACTGGGTGACGCAATCACTACACTGCCCCTAAGGGTCTCTGCGTAACCCTTGAAGGGTCTCCTGAAAATCAAGTTGTCCTTGCTGCTGCTATTGCTGCTACCTTCCTCTGCGTTGTCTTTCCTAATCTCTTCTCTGCTTCTTGTGTATTCTAGACCCCGAGATCATATCATCCCCTTGGTCTAAATTCCCCTCTCTACAACTGAAACACTTGAGAATTCTTAGCAAAACCGCCCTAGAATCTTAGCTTAGCTTCAGTGCTCTACCTCTGTGTAACTTAAAAATGACCCCAAGCCTTTCCTTTATACTTTTCTCGTTGACAAATCAACGGCCAAGATTAAATCTTTAATCAAAGCTAAGATTAAAAGAAAGCTTGATTTGTGTGACTTAAGACAATTTCATCACATGTTTAATTAAATTCACTTTAATTATTTTATTTTCCTAAGTTTTAACTTAAGAAATACATTAAAATAATTAATTAATTTAATATCTCCTAAACCAGATGAAATTTGCCAAATCCATTGCTGGGTCTTGTAGATCAGGTGAACTCTAGTCCTTCCTCAGAATTTGGGACCTAGAGCACAACTGATGCTACCCAAAATACACAAAATCTCAACAGGTGGTTGTCTTGACTCTTGTATCATGTTTGAGAAAAAACCAGTCCTCAGTCTCCTTATCCAGAACGGAAGCAAAATACATAGCAGCAACAGCTTGTTGTATGCAGGTCCTCTAGATGAATCAAGCATTGCAGGATCTTCAGGTAAAGTTTGATAAGCCCATTCCGATGTTATGTGATATCACCAGCACTATTAGCATCTCCAAGAATCATGTCATGCACTCAAAAACCAAACACATTCCTATCAAATATCATTTTGCTCATGAGCAGGTTGCGGAGAGGAACATAAAGGTGGAATATATTGGGACAAAGGAGAAAATAGTTGACATATTCACAAAACCTTTACCGCGTGAGACCTTTCAGTATCTTTGACAAAAACTTGGGATTCTCCCAAGTTCACATTGAAATTCTTTTTATCTAGGCAAGCAAACAGGGGGGGAGAGGCAGGTTACAGGTACACAACAACTGGCAGATTGTCAAGAGGACTCATCCTTCACCATTGATGTCAAAGGGAGAGAGAAAGCGGGTTAGGAATATTAGAGGCATGGAGTCAAGGGGAGCAGTGATTTCAGGGTGAGTACATGTGTTTCCATCAATGCCAAAGGGGGAGATTGTTGATGTGGTTGTCATTGATGTCAACCCAAGCAGCACTAGAGGATGACCTGCTTATGTTGACCAAAGGACATGACAAATCATGATGTTTCAAGTCAAGTTCGTCCTTACTGGATTCTCCTCGTCGAGCTATTTTCGGTGGGATGTGGCACGACACGAGAGGCCTCATCGTTTGTGAGTTATGCATATTTGAAATTGAAGGACCCAACTTGTGGGAAATAACCCCAAAAGATTGATGTTGTGGCACACTCACATTAGCCAACATATTACACAAATCAGGACATAAGGAGGATTTCAAGATTATTTTTAATGCATAAATCATAAGGATTTCAAATAAAAAATTGATCAAATTTCTAATCCTTAAGGCAGATGACCTCCCACAAAAGGGGTTTCCTTCCAACTTATTTGAATTTCATATGGTCAATTCCTCCCTCCAAAATAGGAATCGTTGCATCTCTTGAGAAGCCCCTCCCAAGTCTATAAAAATACAATTGATCTATCATCCAATGTATGCACCCGAATGAACATATTTTGACTAATTGAGCTCTGCAATTATACTCAGCCCTATGGAGAAGGTCAGATCAGACGAAGTGGCTAGGGTTTGTTTTGGTTTTGTTGGTTACCTTATTGTAGGTGTATCTCTCAGTTGTTTCGGTTTTTTAAGGCTATATTCACTTGGCATCTCAGACCAGCAAAGGATTGCAAATAACAGATCTAGTTTATGGCCATTAAAGTTTGTTTGCAGAGGGTTTTGTGTTGTGCGGATGGGTGTTTGACAAATGACATATCTCACAACAAGCGCGGACTTACATACCATATTTCTGCGGCAAATTTGAAGCAATCACATTGTAATTGGCTAAACTTCAAGTCTTGTTCTCTGAGGTCTTTGCAGCTATCTATCCAGTATTTATTGAGGATCTTATTGTCATTACAAAAAGGTATTCAGTCTAGCATAATTACATGCTAGTACCTATAGCTCCAGATCAAGCTAAATTATGCAAATCCTAGACACTAAATTCGATTGAAGTTGCAACTGTGGAAAGTTTTCGGCCTCCATTAAGCTGATCCTGGCATCAACTCATTCGTTTAGCTGTAGTAATGGTCTTTTATAGAGGTATGTAAGAAACACTAATCAGTGAATTAGAGTTTATGTTAAGAACGTCTTTTATCTTGAGCAAGGGTGTCATTACATAGTTTGGATTTGCAAAAATAAGCTCCAGCAGTAAGATAGCAACAGTTTCAGCAAGGGTTGACAGTTGTGTGAAATCTGGAAAGTAGCAGGGTCTCAGTTATGCAACAGTTAAGGTTTGACTTTGCAGACCTGTGGAATGTGCATTCGCTTCATGAACAAGCAAACCCAACAATATTTGCTTATAGAATTTGAACACTATTGGCAGTAATGGTTTTCTGCAGTAAGGATAAATCTTATCTTGACAAAGGCTTCATCAGTGAGTAACGGTTTCATCTTCAATCATTATGCAGTAATCAAGGTTTCTTCCAACCATCTTACAGCTATTACATTGTTCGACACTTTTGGAAAGGGATTGTTTTGGTTGGGTTTTAGTGTTACATCATTTGTCACAGTTTGTCATTGTAATTGGGTCATTATTCTTGAGATTTTGTGTATTTGGTGTAGCATCAGTTGTGCCCTAGCTCCCAAATTTTGTGGAGGGGCTAGAGTACACTTGATCTACAAGACCCAGAAATGGATTTGAGAAATTTCAAGTTGTGTTCAAGTTATTCAATTAATTAATTATTTTTAATGGATTTCCTAAGTCTAACTTAGGAAAATAACATAATTAAAGTGAATTAATTAACACGTGCTGAAATTGTCTTAAGTCACATGGATCAAGCAGTCTTTTAATCTTAGCCGTTGATGGATGATTTAATCTCGGCCATTGAAGGGTTCAATGAAAAACTATAAAAGAAAGGCTTGAGGGTCAGTTGAAGACACAATTTCTGTAGAACTGAGGAATAGATCTAGAATTCTAGGGTGGGTTTGATAAGAATTTCAGGATGGATTTCCTGCAGTAAGGAGTAGTATTGGCCAAGGGAATGTTCTGATTCCAGAGCCAAGAGACAGCAAGAGGCAAGAGGAGCAGCCACAAGGACAGCGCAGAGTGGCTTCAGAGCCACGCAGAGTAGCAGGGGTAGCGCCGAGACAGCGCAGAGGCAGCTAAGGCCACGCTGGCCAAGCAGAGGCAGCATAGACCCTCCTAGGGTGACAAAGGCCCTCCTAGAGCCACGCAGAGGTTGACGCAGTCCCTCCAAGGCAATGCTGGGGCTTCAGAAGCAGCGCTGAAGGTTTCTAGGGTCAAATCCGGGCTGAGTCCGGTAAATCCCATTTGAGCATGTGGATCAGTCAGATATTTGGCACTAGATCTTCAGGTTAGCTGTAGATTTGATATCTTTTATTCTTTGTCGGGTTTTCCAAGGTTGGAACTCAAATTTTTTGTACTTAGGACTACTTAATAATAAAACCCTCATATCTTTTGAACCGATTTTCCCGATTTGGGTTTTTCCGAGCACTTATGTCCAAAAATCCATGTGTCACTTTGTTGCATGAGTGAATTATTCAGTAAATGATTTGCATGTGTAGGTTGTAGTTGTGTTTATTTTCGGTATTTTTTTATTCTAATTTCTGAAAATAACTTGTATAAATTAAATCAAGTAGGAGGAAATAAACCAATACACTGCAGTATATTTTTCACATGGTATCAAAGCGATAGCAGATCAAGCTGAATCTCCAGCAAATCGGCTGAAGAAATATTTTTTCTGCAGGGTGGCAGAAGAAGCAGCAAATCTAGAAAGGGCATTTTGACAGCAAGGGAAAACAGATCCAGGGGACAGCATTGAAGCTACAGAAGGCCTCTAGGCTTACGCAGAACCTTCCCAGGGCAGCGTCAGGACTGCATCACCCAGTCAGGGGTTACGCAGTCCACTTCTGAGCAGCGTTGGGATTGCGTTGGGCCAGCCAGGAGGACGCTGACCAGTCACTTCTCTTGTTTCAGAAATTTTTGCCAAGATCCAGAAGCAGTGCTTCAGATATTCAGCAGTGCTGGTGGGGTCGAGATTCTACAGGGGCAGAATTATGCCTAGCTAAGGCAACAAAGGCAGGAGGAAAACAGTCATTCAGTAGATCTGAGCCAAGAAGATCCTAGATTCGATCAGGAGGATCGGAGAATACTATCTGTTTGAGTTTTGGTGGAAGATTTCCAGGAGCGAAGTCAGTTTGCAGAAAGGAGCAGTTACTAGAGGGTTTCTAGTCACCAAGAAACCCAGATCCAGAGGGAGAAGTATTGTTTTCTTCGTATCTGAGCAAAGATGGCTCGATATGGACTGAGGGATCAAGATAGATTGGATGGCATGTCCAACTATGTTATCTGGAACACCAGAATCCTCTCAGTTTCGGATGGGTATGGTCTCAAAGATCGTGCAAAGAAGACACTAGTTGTACCAACTGATGCAGATCCACTCAAGAAGTATGAAGAGAATCAAGCACGGACGAAGAGGTTAATCATAGACGGAGTCAAGGATCACGTGATTCCTCATGTTATTGGTAAGAATACAGCACATGTGACATGACATGTGGTCAACTTTGGAAGTGATGTACTAAGGAGGCTCCATGCAAAGAAGAATGCTTCTTGAGAATCAGATGTGTATGTTCCAAATGATGAAGGGTGAAGAGATAGATCCATTTCTCTTAAAGCTTCAAGCTATTCGTGACCAGTTGATTGGCATGGGTGCTAATCCAGAGGAAGGACTCCTAGTGAGGACGGCCCTGAATGTTGTCTCTGAAGAATGGGAAACGTTTGTCCAGAGCATTCTGAAAAGTGCAGAGTTACCATCATGGGTAGATGCATGGGCTATTCTCCACCAAGAGGAGATAAGGAGGATCACCAAGAAGCAGTCTATCAGTGGAGGAAGCGGATCAGCCAGAGTGAAGAAAGAAGAAGAGGTGGATGCAGCCCTTGAATCAAGGGAAAAGAAGCAAGGGAAGAAGAAGAAGGACCTCTCCAAGGTCTGGTGCTTTAACTGTGGTGATCTTGGTCATTTCGCCAGCAGTTGTCCTAAGAAGAAGGACAAAGAAGTTTCTGATTCCAAGGTTGCAGCAGCAAATGAAGATGGCTCTGATGATGATGCAGCCATGAGTGCTCATGCACCTTGAGAGAAGAGGTGGGGTGACATGGATATATAGAGTATCCAGAATTGATGGCAGGATCCTTAAGTCAGCCCTACTCTTGGAGGTAGGGGGATGAGTCGGAAGATAGTTGCAGATGACCACATTAAAGAGCAAGAGGGAGTTTAAGAGTTGAAGAGTGAGCAGCGTGATGTAGAGGCAGAAACAGCGTGGAGGCAGCAGCGCAGAGAATCTGATAGGACTTCAGCAGTGCAGAGAAGTTGGGCTCACGCAGTGCAGTGTTGCAGCATGATAGTGTCTCTAGAGGGACAGCGTGATTCAGTATGCATGAGGCTTCAGTGGTGGAGGGAAACTTGACTTGTCTATCAAACAGTTGGGTAGAGGCTTTCAGTTGTTTAGTTCTCAGCAACTGAGTTGCAGTGCAGCAGTTAGCAGTGGCAGTGCTATGGGCAACATGATGCAACAATTTCATAGGGAGTTGTAGTACAGATGTGGCAGTATCAGTGGCAGTGGCATGGGCAGCAGTACAGGGAGCAACAGTGCAGTATATGGAGGGCAACAGGCCAAGCATCAACAACACAGATCCAGTACTCAAGATCTTGTAATGCATGGTGTGATGTATTGCTAGAGCACACTCCTAATGCTTAGAGGGAGTGTTGAGATTTTGTGTATTTGGAGTAGCATCAGTTGTGCTCTAGCTCCCAAATTTTGTGGAGGGACTAGAGTACACTTGATCTACAAGACCCATAAATGGATTTGAGAAATTTCAAGTTGTATTCAATTTATTCAAATAATTAATTATTTTTAATGGATTTCCTAAGTCTAACTTAGGAAAATAAAATAATTAAAGTGAATTAATTAACACATGTGCTGAAATTGTCTTAAGTCACATGGATCAAGCAGTTTTTTAATCTTAGTTGTTGATGGATGATTTAATCTCGGTCGTTCAAGGGTTCAAAGAAAAAGTATAAGATAAAGGCGTGAGGGTCAGTTGAAGACACACAACTTCTGTAGAACCGAGGAATAGATCTGGAATTATAGAGTGGGTAGTATTGGCCAAGGGAATGTTCTGATTCCAGGGCCAAGAGACAGCAAGAGGCAAGAGGAGCAGCCATAAGGACAGCGCAAAGAGTCTTCAGAGCCATGCAGAGTAGCAAGGGCAGCGCAGAGGCAACTAGGGCCACGTCGGGCTGACGCTGGACAAGCAGAGGCAGTGCAGGGGCAGCGTAGACCCTCCTAGGGTGATGCAAGCCCTCCTAGAGCCACGCAGAGGCTGACGTAGTCCCTCCAGGGCAACGCTGGTGCTTCAGAAGCAGCGTTGAGGGTTTTGAGGGTCAAATCCGGGCTGAGTCCTGTAAATCGCGTTTGAGGGTGTGGATCCGTCAGATATTTGGCACTAGATATTCAGGTTAGTTGCAGATTTGATATCTTTTATTCTCTGTCGGGTTTTCCAAGGTTGGAACCCAGATTTGTTGTACTCAGATTTAGCCCCTTATCAGTATTTCCAACAACTTTTCCCATCATCAGCACTGCCAGCCCAATCAAAATCACTATATCCTAATAATCAAATATCCTTTCCTACAACATATCTCAAACAATGATGTATAGAGCCACAGAGATATCTCAATATGTGCTTTGCTACCACCCAATGATCAGGTCTTGCCTCCTTGTGAGAAATCCTAAATCTGAATTCCCACTGCAACAAATCTGAATCACTTCTCCTATTATTTTCCATAATTATTTCATTACAGTGAAATATCAAAGTAATTACTGAAGTAGTCTACACAAATAATGTTGCAGAATAAATGTAATTGTTGAAACAAACTGAACAAAATACAATGAAAAACATTCACATTTGACACAGTTATTTTTGGACTAAGTCCTCGGGAAAACCTGTGCAGCAGATCTGAGGGTTTTGTATTATTAAGCAACAAAATCTTGAGTACAACTAGGGTGCCAATATCCGGCTCACCTATCAGAGAAAATCTCGGCAACAGAAGAAATGTGAGATATACCTCACTATGCTAGTTCCTGGATGATCTGGTGCAGCACTAGTGAAGCCCCTCTCTGCCTCCTCGTGATGCCTACGCTGCTACTAAGTAAGTCTACGTCGGCAAGATGAAGAACTACATCACTTCTCCTCTGCAACTGATCAAGCTGATCTGAAACTGAGTTTTGGCCCTCCTGGCTCAGAACCCCAGCTTCTAGCTATCTCCAAACTGAATCTAGAAGGCACTGTGTCACTTCTACGTGATTCCCTTCAAGAACTGCATCACCCCTCCAGATGACTGTGCTGCCTCTACTGCGTCACTGCTGCCTCTCCCTTTGAAATGTACTCCTGGTCCTCCTGACCATTTATTGCATCTGCCCCTCTCTAGAACTGATCACTGAATCAAAATCACTTAGCAAACCTTGCCCTAGTGATTTGATCTTGATAAAAAAGTTGTGTCTCTCTCACAAGCTAGAAAATGCCAAATGTTCAATGTGTTTTCCATAGGCCCCTTACCCTCCTTATGATCTTTCATTGACCCTTCAACGGCCAAGATTAAAACATAATCAAGGGCTAAGATTAACTGGGAGATGATCCATGACTTTATCTAGAAGATTCACACTTAGTTTAATTAAAACCCTTTAATTAATCAGTTTCCCTAAGTTTAGACTTAGGAAAACATTGAAAAATGATTAATTAATTTAATTAAATCATCCCTAAGTGGAATTTTCCAAAATCCTTTCTGGGTATTATGCAATACATGTCTTAGCCTATGTACAAAATTACAAGGCTAGAGCACATCTGATGCTACCATAAATCAATACCTCCATCTGAAACTAGCTCACAAATTTACAACAAAGCATATGTCTGGATGATTGTTCACTAGATAAATCAGAGAACCAATCAGTGGTCGATATGATGATGAATCAACAAGATTTGAATCTGTACTTCTCAGCTTCTTCAAATTGGTTATCATTGGAGTTTCCATTGGCTTACAATCCATCATCCCAAATTTTTGTAGGATCTTGATCACATATTTTCCTTGTCCAAGGAAGATTTCGCCAGATTTATGCCAAACTTCAAGTCCCAAGTAATAGTGCATCAATCCAAGATCCTTCATGTCGAATTTTGCAGCTAATTCCTTCTTACACTGAAGAATGAGATGTTCTACACCTGTTATTAATAGATCATCAACATATACTAATAAAATCACTGCTTCATTCTTCACTACCTTGATGTCGAGATTTGGATCTACAACACTTTTAGCGAAGCCAAGCCTTATCAATTAGGCATCCATACGAGCATACCATGCTCTAGGTGCTTGTTTTAAACAATATAGATCTTTCTTTAAGTTGCAGATATGGGATTCTTTTCCATGGACCTCAAATCCTTGAGGTTGTTCTATGTATACTTCCTCATCCTCATCGATTATGCCATTAAGGAAATCAGCTTTCATGTCCATTTGATGTATATTCCATCCCATAGAAATTGCAATAGAAATGAGAGATCTAATTGTTGTGTACATGGCTGCAGGAGCAAAAGTTTCATCATAGTCAACTCCCTCTTGTTGAGAGAATCCTTCTGGCACAAATCTTGCTTTGCATTTGTCGATACTCCCATCAGCTGCATGCTTAATCTTATAAACCCACTTGGAAGTCACAACATATTTATCCTTAGATCTAGGAACAATTTCCCAAACATCATTCTTCACTATTGATTGATATTCTTCCATCATTGCATTCTTCCAGACTTGATGTTCAACAGCCTTTTCGTAAGTAGAAGGTTCTAATTCAATGATTTTGGTTATATATGTTGCATAAGTATTTTACTTTCTTTGAATGTTCGTCTAGGAGTTCTATGTTCTTCATCTTATTATAATGTTGTTCTAAGCCAAGCAACTCTTTTTCCAGTTTCTGGAATGACAACAAGATCCATAGGTTTGCTTGGTCCTTAAGGTTCTTCATGATGATCAGCTGAGGGTTCTTGGGAGATTTTATTTATGTTATCTTCATTAGGAAAGACAAGGTCTTCTTTTTCATCAAAATCATAGAGATATACTTGGACTTTTTGTATGCAATGTTTCATCGAATATGACATCTCTGCTTACTTCAATACGACGTTGCTATTTGATGTAGATTATGTATTCTTTAGATGAATTATTGTAGTTACCAGGATCTAGCTTCTTTCTCTTGTCTCTGGGAATGTGAATGTAAACTGGACATCCAAATATTCAAAGATGATCAACATTGGGGCTTCTTTCCAATAAAATCTTCTTCCAGAGTCATGTTTCCAAGAATTTTATGAGGTCTTCTGTTTTGTGTGTACATTGTGGTCATGGAGGCTTCTACCCATAGGAATTTGGGAAAATATTGATCATGTACCATAGCTCTTATACATTCTTCGATATATCAATTCATCCTTTCAGCTACACCATTATGTTGAGGATTATAGGGAACTATCAGCTCCCTCTTAACCCCAACTTCTATACAAAAGGCTACAAGTTCTTTAGATGTATATTCACCTCCATTATTAGATCTTAAATTCATGATATTCTTTGTTGTCATATTCTCAACTTCGACCATGAACTCATGGAACTTGTCCAATACTTCGTCTTTGGAATTTAAGAAGTATATCCAAGTCTTTCTAGAAAAGTCATCAATAAATGTTACATAATATAGATGACCACCAAGTGATTTTTCAGACATTCGTCCACACACAACAGAGTGGATTACGACCAAAATTTCCTTGGATCTTGACTCTTGATTCACTTCTAGGAAATGACTTTTTCACACTTTTTCCAAGAGCACACCCTTTACAAGTTCCTTCATGTTCTTCTTTTAACTAAGGCATACCTATAACCATTTGACTCAAGGATGGCAATATCTTGTAATGGAGATGGCCATATCTTCTATGCCACAATTCATATGGATTGATGTCAATGTGTAATAAACCTTGAGGAGGAGGAATTAGCAATCTATACAACCCCCCCACGAATCCCCATAATTATAGCACTATTAGCCCAAAAAACAACCTTGCCATCAATAGATGCTATTTTGTCTCCTTTATCTTCTAAACAAGAAATAGAAAGTAAATTCTTTTTCAAACGTGAAACATAGAGGATGTTTTTGAGATGAATGTTCCCACTAGATTCTAGCTCGATGGAGATAGATCCAATGCCTTTAACTGGATAGTTATTTTTGTCTCCAAGTTCGACCTTGTGAGAAGAGCTTACTTTTGATAGAGTGTTGAAAATGTTCACGTTCACTTGTCATGTGCCTTGAAGCTCCACTATCAATTATCCACGTGTTGTCATATTCAATTGAACTTGTGAAATCAGAGTAAAAGCTTCCATCCTTAACTTTATTTGATAGTTTTGAAACAAAGGTGGTGATGCATCCTTTGATGGATTCAAGGAGAATCCTTAGAATCTTGAGACCTTCTTTCATGTACTTGCCATTGGAATAGTGAGAGAGTTGCTACAAAGATGCCTTCAATCAACACTACCAACAATTTCTGATCTTCAAGCTTCCTTCCTTCACCTTAGCTCTGATACCATGTTGGAGAATCAATTGTGATATAGTTTAATGCTTGATTCCTCTTCTTGATAATTACTTGTGAATATTAGGTGTCTTCTTATTACTTCTTATGTCTTCTTCATTAAGAAATTATACAAATGCTCAAAACATAAAGATCACAATGAGACAAAGGACACCAGAAATTACGCTAGAGGTCAAGGAAAAACCCAGAAGGGAAAAACCCAACAATCCTTCTCTTATAGAATCAGATAAAAATGAGAGATATGCAAGACCAAGACCAAACTGCCACAAAGATACCAAGTCAACCCTCCTCCAGGTCTCCTCCAATAGTCAAAGTCAATGTTGGTCAAACCTCCTCAAAATCTGGTCAAACTAAGAATTTTGGCCCTACAATTACCTCAGAATTTCGGCCCTATTCCATAGAAAAATTCACACATGCAATTTATAGTAGGGTAGAAAGGGTAGAAAGGGTATAGAGGCAGATTCACGTAGAGGGAAGGGTGACGCTGTCCAACGCCGTGTCCTAGCAAGACCACACAATTACTACGCAGAGGCAGCTCAGAAACAGCGTAGGTTTGGTCTGAAGCCAGCCAGTGTGATTCAGATCTGAATCTGTCAGATCCAAAAAAGACTGCAAAAAAACTGCAGAAATTTAGAAGATTTGGTGGGGTTAAAATTCTGAAGTTTTCAGATTTTTAGCCTTAGCACAAGTGACAAAGAGTGGGAGGAGATCAGCTTCTCAGAAAGTTTTTTACCAAAGGAAACTTGTACTTTGATCAGAGGATCAAAGAAGAAGATGAATCATAAACTTGTACTTTGAACAAATGATCAAAGAAGAAGCTGAATCATATTTGATTTGGTAGATTTCCAAGGAGGGAAATCAAGTGTTAGAGGGAGCAGAAGGCACCTGTTTCACCAAGGGCCTTAGATCCATTTCTCTAGCAAAGAGAAAAGGAAGCTCTGACACATTCCGAGTAGATGGCTCCTTGTGGACTGCGTGATTAGAATAGGCTAGATGGCCTCTCAAACTTTTCAGTTTGGAAGGCAAGGATCCTGATTGTCCTTGAGGCATACAATCTAAGAGACCATGCGGAGCAAACTCTGGCCACCCCAACAGATCTGTATCTCCTTCGGAAGCATAAGGATGTTGTTGGGCATGCCAAGCGGCTAATTATGGATGGTATCAAGGACCATATTGTACCACACGTAACTGAGAAGAAGACAGCTAACGAGATGTGGAAGGCCTTGACTTCCCTATATCAGGGAAAATTTGTCCAAAGAAAGATGTTTTTGGAGACCTAGATGAGGTCATTCATGATGACCAAGGGAGAAGACATGGAGCACTTCCTCTTCAGATTGCAGTCAATCAGAGATCAGCTGACTACAACAGGTGCAACGGTGGATGATGCTATGATATTCAGGATTGCCCTCAATGCAGTCACGGATGAGTGGGAAACCTTTGTCCAAAGTATCTTGGGCAAAGCAGACCTCCCAGATTGGGACAACTTGTGGACAATTCTGCGTCAAGAAGAACTCCGCAGATTCACTAAGAGGCAGCATAGCCCAGGATTGAGCAAAGTAAAGAAGGAAGATGAGGAAGATGCAGCCTTGGCATCAAAGAAGCAGCCAAAGAAGAAGAAGGATCTCTCAAAGATCAAGTGCTTCCAGTGTGGTGAAATGGGATATTTTTCCAGCCATTGTCCTCAGAAGAAAAAGGACAAGGAAGCATCTTCTTCCAAAGCAGTTGTGGCAGATGATGGGTCAGAAGATGATGCAGCCATGAGTGCTCATGAACCACACAGGTGGGGTGACATGGACATGTAGAGGAGCTACATGGAGGGGAGGCGAGATCCTTGAGCAGCTCATCTCTTGGATCACATGCGAGCTACAACAGCCTTAAGACAATAGCGGGACAAGTGGAGGAGTGGGTGCATAGATCACAGTGAAGTAGAGGCAGAGGCAGATCTGAAGACTAGGAGGAGCAGCGCAGAGCAAAGCAGCAGCAGCGTAGAAGCTGATGTGACTTCAGCTGCGTAGAAGCAGTAGCAGCGCAGAGGTTGATGTGACTTCAGCAACACAGAGCAGTGTTGCTTACGCAGTGCAGAGCTGTAGCAGCGCAGAGAGATTCAAAGGGATAGCGCAGTGCAACAATAGTATGATAGATTTCAGCACAAAGAGCTGATGTGACTTCAGTAGTGCAGAGGGAGTCTGATTATGCAAGCAGAGTTGTAGTTGTGCATCGTTCTTTAGATGCCAGCACAAATCTGTAGCCTATGGAGCTTCAGTGATGAGGATGCAGTCCATCTGACTTGTTTGTCAAAGATTGGGCATGAGATTCAGTTGTTTCTCTCAACAACTGAAGTTGTAGTGCAGCAAACCAGCAATGGCAGTGCTATGAGTAGCACAGATGCAGCATATTGAGAGGGAGTTGCAGTACAGTGGTTGTAGTAGTAGTGGCAGAGTCATGGGCAGCAGTACAGAATGGCACCAGCAGCGCAGAGTTGAGTGGCAGCAGGCCATGCTTCAGCAGCACAGAACTAGTACTCAAAGTCATGTAATGCATAGTGTGATGTATTGCTAGAGCACACCCTTGATGCTAAGAGGGAGTGTTGAGATTTTGTGTATTTGGGGTAGCATCAGTTGTGCTCTAGCTCCCAAATTTTGTGGAGGGACTAGAGTACACTTGATCTACAAGACCCAGAAATTGATTTGGGAAATTTCATCTATTTTAGGAGATATTAAATTAATTAATTATTTTAATGTATTTCCTAAGTTAAAACTTAGGGAACTTAAATAATTAAAGTGAATTTAATTAAACATGTGATGAAATTGTCTTAAGTCACACGGATCAAGCTTTCTTTTAATCTCAGCCATTGATTCAAGATCTGATCATGGTCGTTGATTTTTCAATGAGAAAAGTATAAAGGAAAGGCTTGGGGTCATTTGTAAAGACACACAGAGGCAAAGCACTGAAGCTAATCTGAGATTCTAGGGTAGGGTTTGCTAAGAATACTCAGAAGTGTCTCGGCTGCAGATAGGGGAATTTAGGCCAAGGGGATGATCTGATCCCGGGGTCTAGAATACACAAGAGGCAAAGATCAGCTCAAGGACAATGTAGAAGAAGGCAGCAATAGCAATAGCAAGGACAGTGTAGTCCCTCCAAGGACAGCGTGATTTTCAGCAGGAAACCCTCTGGGGTTACGCAGAGACCCTTCAGGGGCAGCATAGTGACTGCATCACCCAGTCTGGGGTAACAAAATCCCTTCCGGAGCAGCGTTGAGGGTTTGGAGGACTTCAGAGGCTGACACAGAGGCTTTCAAGGGCAGCGTTGGGGTTTCTAGGCCCTAATCTTGGTTGAGTTCTGTAAATCCCGTTTGAGGGTGTGGATCAGTCATTATTTTGGTCCTAGATCAACTAGTGAGTTGTAGATATAGTGTATTCTCTGTTGGGTTTTCTAGATCTGGAACCCATATTTGTGTATTCAGAAATATTCTTAATAATAGAACCCTCCAGCAGCCAGAGACCGATTTTCTCGCATTGGGTTTTTCCGGGGACTATTTGTCCAGAAATAACTGTGTCACTTTGTCAATGTGTGCAAGTGCCTATTCTAGATCTGGATTGGTAGAGATATGTTATGTGTTTTGCTTCGATTTTAACTTGAATTTATTCAGTTAATAACTTGTCTAAGTAGCAGGAGCATAATTGGATTAAAAATAATAATTTCTGCATAAAGTATAATATTCAGAAATTTCTACACCCACAACATTCTAGATGTTAGCCTAAAGTGAGAGGAGAGTGTGCTAAGATGACAATTGTAAATTTTCGTAGATGTTCTATGCTTGATGCAACTTTACTTTTATTCCCAATATCGAACAACAATCACATAAACAAGAAAGTAAAATGCTGATAGAACATACCAATAGATTGACAAAAGACAAGCCAAAAATACACTTAACTTGATTAGAAAAATATGTGTTGTGGTGCGTTACGACAGTCAACAGGATGCTTCAACCAACAAAGTCTCTACACGGTCAGCCAACCAGAAGGTGTCACACAACACTCTCAGACAACTCTATAACAGTCAACCCAAAGTCAACAAAAGTCAACGTTGTCCAGTCAACGGTCAACGCAAAAACAGCAGCAGCAAAAGTCAACGCAGCCAGGCCAAAGTCAACGTCCAACCTCGATTTCTGTGCCAAAAAATGCAGACTGCAAAAGTCAGAATTTTGGGAGAGTTTGGGGTCAGTTTGACCACGCGTCGACCAAAATCAACGCTGGTCAAATGTGCGCTGAAACCCTATGTCAAAACCAGAAAATCCTTACTGCGTTTTTCCCACTTGTGAGAGAAGAAGAGTCTCCAAGATGATGATCGAACCAATCAGATGATGAGAGAGAATGTGTGATGAGCGATAGTGAAAATCCAACATTGACCTATATATATCCATCAGTGAGGGTGTGTGACACATCTGTTGGGGCTTCAAGCCTACATTACAATTTTGGCCAACCTTGCACATAAGTGGAATTAATTCAAAATAAATGTTCTGCTCATTGGATCAAGATGATCTTTACATCGATCTTGCACCTCTCCGAAAGAGGAATCCAATAAAAATATTGGCATCTTCATTTGAGCATCACAACATGGAAATTGGACCTAGTTGTCCAAAATTAACACTCCTTCTCAACTAAGGAGTACTCCATCCACATGTGCCATCCAAACATCATGCGTCATCCCGTCGTAACTTGCTCTGTTGGCTTCTTTAGTTCAGAACAAAAGGTGAGTCACAAAGACATCACTCTCGGCTGACAAATTTAGCTCAGAGGTCCAAAACCTCTATAGGACTCAAAGGAGTCACATACTAACCTGAAGTTGGTTTAACTGACCCGAAGTCAGTTGGAGGTCCGAAACCTCACTAGACTTGATCCCAGATCAAGTGGTTGGACACGTGCCATCCTAGACAGAGAGACTACGACAATCTTTGAAGCGTCCATCGGTCTTTTCTACTGGTCTCTAGCTTTTCCCACCTCATTGGCCAAATGAAAGGTACTTCCCATGAGTCCGAGACTCCATGGGTAGAATGCATGCAGGACATAGATCATGAGAGGTGAACTAACTCAATATCATAACGGTGGGGCAGAAGCACACCAACAAGGTTCGGCAAGCCTAGCCCTTTGGTTGCTTATAGCTCCAAGAAGCTATCCCCAAAGCCCCCTGGAGCTCCCAGAGCTCATCGTCCAATAGGACCCTCAGCATAGGGTCGTTCCACGATACCAAGATTCTCACGGAAGTTTAGGAACTTGACCTTCCCCAAGGGCTTTGTGAGAATATCCGCGACCTTCTCATCAGTTCCTATGTGATAGAGCCTTACGGCGCCTCGCTGTACCATATCCCGGATAAAGTGGTACCTGATATCAATATGCTTGGATCGATCGTGGAACACAGGATTCGTGGACAACCGAATCCGACTCTGTTTATCACAAAGGATAACGGTGATATCTAGCACATGTCCGAACTGCTCACTGAAGAGCTTTCGCAACCAAACTGCTTCACAACAGGCCATACTCCCTGCAATGTATTCGGCCTCAGTGGTGCTCAAAGCCACCAACTTCTACTTCCTGCTCATCCAAGATATCGAAGCAGACCCAAGTGTGAAGCAGCATCCAAATGTGCTCTTGCAATCCACCACAATGCCAGCCCAATCGACATCAGTATATCCATGGAGTGTCACGCTCCTGGCAATGTATCTCAGGCTTCAGCCCATGGTTTATCGTGCCCCGAAGATATCTCAACAAATTCTTGGCACCAACCCAGTGAATGTGATGAGGATCAACCATGTCTTGACTCAAAGTTTTCACTGCAAAACATACGTCCAGACAGGTGTTCACTAAGAACATTAGGGCCCCTACGAGTTGACAATACTCAATAGGATTTGCTAGCACAGGCTCAGCAGCACTGCCACTCAACTTCTTAAAGTTGAGCTCCATCGGTGTCGACACGGACTTACAGTCCACCATTCCAAATCTTTCCAGCAGCTTCACAATATATTTTCCTTGAGAAAGGAAAATCTCGCTAGGTCTCTTCCAGACCTCCAGGTCTAGGAAGTAATGCATCAGTCCTAGGTCCTTCATCTCGAACTCAAAAGTGAGCTCCCTCTTACACTGATGAATGAGAGGGTCAACACCTGTCAAGAAGAGATCGTCCACATAGAGCACCAAAATGAGAGGCTTTTCTCTATCAACCCTGAAGTAAAGGTTCGGATCAGCATTACTACGAGTGAAGCCCAGCTTCATCAGGTAGCTATCTATCCTCTCGTACCAATCCTTGGGGGCTTGCTTCAACCCATAGAGGGCTTTCTTCAACCTGCAAACATGGGTGTCTCTATCTTGGACTTCGAACCCTAGAGGTTGCTCCACATACACCTCTTCCTTTATCGCACCATGCAAAAATGTGGTCTTCACATCCATCTGATGAAGATTCCATCCTTGCATAGCAACAAGGGCTATGATAGATCGGATGGTGGTATATCGAGCCACAAGTGCAAATATATCATCATAGTCTACGCCTTCCTTTTGAAAGAAGCCACGGGCAACTAATCTTGCCTTGAAATTTTCAGCACTGCCATCAGATCCATGCTTGATCTTATAGAGCCATTTCGAGGTGACAACTGCTTTGTCCTTCGGTCTCGGAACCACATCCCAGACATCATTCTTCATAATGGACTCATATTCTTCATGCATAGCATCCTTCCAGACTTGATGCTTTACTGTTTCTTCAAAAGATCAGGCTCAGATTGTACGATTGTACTCATGGTTGCTAGATACCCTTGGTATCTATTCGGCTTCTTGCTTTCACAGAATGCCCCCCTTGGGGCCATGTGTCTCTCGGCATCCTCGAGAGTATCCCTGAGCCATGACGGTCTTCTCTTCATTGAAGGAGGTGGATCAATAGGGTCCTGTTGTGACCAGCAACAACCCCCCCTTTTATTTAATATTAGTAATAATACTAAATAAATGGAGACCCTTAGTTAAAATCCGAAAAATCAATTAGGATTTGTTTTCCTTTTCAAATAAAACTTTCTATCATAAACTTAGAGAAATCCCTTAGAAATAACATTATGAAACACTTAAGTTTATGATAAATTACAATAAAATTGATCTTTAAATAAAATACCACACCCATCGCAAAATGATATATATCTTTTATAAAATTGAAAATGCGATTTTGCACTTTTGCGCTTTTGCGATAATGCGACCCCAAAAGCCTATACAATAAACGTATTGATCGCAGATCGCATAGCGCAGAAAACAGAAGTGATTAATGAATACCTTTTGCGCTATTTTTAATTTTGCGCTTTTGCGAGATTTGCGATATGCGCTTGCACGCTGTTGCGCGATTTAAAAGCTTTGCGCTATTCTTGCCTGCGCCCGAGATGGCTCGGCACGATATTGCGACATTGCGATATTGTGATATTTCGCAGCAAATCACAGATCACAATGTCGGAGATTCATGTAGGCACGTTGTCCAAAGGCAATCTTCCCATATATCAAATCTGTTATGTGCTTTAATGATTAAATTAAATGATTGGATTGACAATTAATGGTAAATGAGATTGTGTTTGGATTGAAAGTCGTTTCACGATTAAAATATTATATTTCATCCGCTTTCACATTTAAAACAGTCTCATCACCTTTCTTATGCCATTACTCTCATTTACTCGTAAAACGCAGGCACGAAGGAGCAAACGTCTATACAAAGCGTTCACTAAACACTATGGGTAAGAAGGAGAAGAGCTCGAATTCTGAAAACAGAGAAATGGCTTTGCTGTATGCAGGCACCACTTGTAATAAGGATGCCGGTATATCCACTTGGGAAGGAATGTATAATCTGTTAGAAGAAGAAAATCTTGTGGTGATGAAGGTTGTGGCTACAGCAGGTTCTAGTAATACGTCTGAAGCAACCCTCAAAGAACTGGCTTGTTCATTTATCCATAGGATAGCGGCAAGGCCGAGGATTCTCCCATATACGGACATGGTGAAATGGGTGCTCGACAGCACCGATATTTCAGACAGGCAATTTAGAACTCCATCTCAAGAACTAATCGGGTCATTCACCACGGAAGACGTAAGGCTGATGTATAAATTGCCGAAACCTCATGCGACTTATCATAAGCAATTTATGGAAGAATTTGCCAGAGGACATGCGAATTTGTCAGAATGCACACAGGAATGGACTAAAAGAGATGAACCATTAAAGAAAAACAAACACGGGTGGACAGTACCAAAAAATGATGTTTTAGACACTGTTCACAAGTTCAAATATCCAAGTGAGCAATTTGACACAGTTTCTACCACAAGATAAGGTATGTAAGTTTGCCAAAATTATCCTCTATAGAGCTTTTAGAAGTTACTGAAGAAGCTGTTGGAGGTCAGGAGTTCTCAGGGAAACATAAAGCTCTTCTTGAGAAAAGTCGGGAGTTGAAGAAACTTGAAATAACTGTAAGGCAAAATGAGGAAACATTGACCAAATTCAAGGCACTTAATGCTGAGCAAGGAAAAAGATGTGGAGCGTGTTCGGCACAGAAAAAAACTATTGCGAAAGGTCAAATCTATAAAAAAGAAACTACTTTGGCTGAAGTATGATATGAGAAAATGGTGAAACAAAATCGAGATGAAATTGCAAAATTAATAACAGAACGAAAAGCTCCAATAAAGGAAAATGCACAAAAAGAAGACAGCAGAGGAGATGGCTACAACGGCAAACACTCTTACTGATTGTGTAAATGACAATTTACACAAAGCTAATTTGATTCCAGAAACTGTTCCAGGATATCTCCCACAGGCACATCAACTGCAAACAGAATGGAGGCAAAAGGCAGAAGAAAGAGCAAAATCAATTCAAGGGCTGACAAGATTAAATTGGGACTCATACTGGGCGTACTTGGTGAAGCCACACAGTCAGCACAGTGCGCTTAATTGTATCATCAATGCTACAGAGAAGATTGCGCCTACGCTTGCCGACTTTGTCTTTTCAGGACAGTTGAATTCTGAAGTCGGTCAACCGCAACTTCTCAAAACTATGCTAGATGCCTGCAAGTTTAAAGATCAAGTTCATAGATAGTTAGATTTAGTTTTAATTTTACTGTATTTTAGCCTAGGAAAAGGGCGGTCATTGAACCGAATCCTTAATTTTTGTAATAAGACTATTTTTAGATTTAGCTAAGTAGTATTTAAACCCTTCTCATGCATTTAGAGAAGGGTCCTGGATCTTAATATTTTTTGACTTGGAGATTGCATTTTTGTACTCCATTGTCTTATATATTTTTAAAAAGGATCACATCTGGTGATTTTCATGTGGAATTATCTTTGAAGTGTTGCATTTCTGTACCTTGGAATTTGATTTTGCATCAGAGTTACTGGATTAGAGTATCACATTGCATTTGAAAGTCTTCAAGATGAATGAGGTATTTCTATCCTTTCACTGTTGATTTCTTTTGTCTTATGATATTCGCTTTAAAATTGCTATCATTTATATATATATATATATTTGTTTTCACAACGCTTCCGTTTATATATCATTTCTGAGTATAATCGAAACGTTATCTTTCATAAGTATATATAGATGGTATACAATGATGAATGCAATATGCTAATACAACTCTGTTTAATTTCTTAAACAGAGTTATCTTTATTTGTTTCTGCATATTTCAATTTAAATAATAATACATTTTCATGGTTATTGTTAAATTGGAACAATTTTAAGTTGTATTCACATATAATTACCCGGGTTAGTGTTAGAATTTCTTTACCAGTATTTAGTTTAAATTAGATAGTTTTATTTCAGTTAATTTAGTCCCATTTCCACCCATCCAAACCAATCCATTTAGTTATAAGGAAACTGGTCCTTTAAATCCATTCGGAGCCACCATACCAAACGGAAAAGGAGCTGTCTTAAGGTCCCGACCGGGTGGTTTTCCCCGATGTTTGAGGCGGAGATTTTCTAGGCTTCAACATTTTTGGCGCTAGAAGGAGGGCCTGAGATATGAATGGCAAGTAAATCTTTATCCACAAGCCATTCTGAGAGCAAAACACCCTCATTAACTTCTTCAATTTCTTCTGAAATTCAAAATCCTAGAGAAGAAATTGCAGAAAATATTCGGACACCCACTACCAAAATCTCAAAACATTCAGACAATCAAAATCCTGAGTCTCCTGAAGTTCAAGATTTAATTCATAAATTGAAAGGATTCTCATTATCTCTAAAAGAGTCTGAAATATCTGAAGGTAGTGTAACTTCAAAATTTGTTTCTTCGAAACCTCTTACTAGGCTTCAAAGTGAAAAACTTGGTATTTCTCCGAAAGAATTCCCTTTACCTAGTAGAGTCAAGACAAGAAAAACTCAATTGGAATCAATAAGTGATATAAGTTCAACATCTAATATTCAATTACCTGTTTCCGAAATCCCAACTCAACAAAGTATAGTTGTTTCCACATCATCTCCTCAATCATCATCTGCTCAATCATCATCAATCTCAACATCATCTATTCCAACAACTTCTATTCAAACACCACCAGTTTCTACTACCCCTCCAATAGTTGTTCCAATAATGGCTAGACCATGGGCTACTCCAGGGGCAGTCAACATGGCTGCACCTTTACATGATTTACCAGACAATCTTGGAAAATGGCTTCCAAAGTTTAGCCCAGATCTTAACATTCAAGCTGAAGAACATATCAATAACTTTATGCTGGCTATTAATTTGAATGGAGTCATACATGAAGATGTTGTAGTTAGATTATTCCCTTATACTCTCCAGGGAGTAGCAGGATCATGGTACTTTTCATTACCATCGGGATCCATAACAAGTTGGGACATTTTTGCAGATCATTTTTTAACCAAATTTGGAGATGACCGATCAATAGCAACTTTACTCAATGACCTCTCAAATTTGAAGATAGAACCCAAGGAACCCATTAAAGAATTCAACGCTAGATTCAACAAACTCTTAAACAAAATTCACACAGATTCACAGCCCAGTGAACAAGTCAGAATTGAATGGTACATAACTGCCTTACCCTCAAACATAGCAATTTTCGTAGACAGAGCTGCAAAGCCTACGTTAGCTGAAAATATGAAAGAAGCTATTGCGGTGGAAAAACGAATTACTTCTCTGGAAAAGAAAATTGCTATCGAGGAAAGGAAATCAAAGAAAGTCAGCTTCAAAGATGATTCAAAGAAAAAGGCCAAAGATCCATACGACATGGAAGGTTTACAGAAAGTTCTTAAAACCATGTCAAATGAAATGGTTGAAATTAAAAAACAAGTGGCTGAAACTTCTATCAAGAAACCATTCCGAAATTTCAGAAGAAACCAAGTTGAATCTAAACCTCCTAATGCAATCTCTAATGCAGAATCAGAGGAAGAGGAAGAAGAAGAAGATACATCTCTAGTATCAGATGAGGAAAATGAAAATGAAGAAATAGTTGAATTGAATGGAATGTGGGATTTTATTCTCCCTAATTCTGATAGTGAAGAAGCTATGCCTGTAAGTACTAGGAGTAAATCCACAGCGGAACTAGTGCAAACAGTTCCTAAAAAGAAAATTACAACTCCAAGTACCAAAGACAAATCCCCTGTAAAGAAAACTTCTCCATTACCTACTCAAAATCAGCCATCTCCTTCTAATCCTCCCACATCAACAACAAAGACTTTAGTAGTGTCAGATCCTATGGAGTACAACATTGTTGAAGACATGAAAAAGATTAAAGCCAACATTTCATTACATGAACTCAGCAAACTAAAACACCAGCAAAAGTTGTTATTGAAAGAATTAAACGCTACACCAATTACTCCTTTAACAAGCGGTGTAGTTGCAAAAGCAGCTAGGGGAGCTGGTAAGCCACCAGATAAGGTAGATGCTACTGATACTGTGCTCATTGGGGAAAAGTCAAATTCTCAAACTCCTCCTTTTCTTTTGACTTATGAGATGTACAATAAAAATCTTCACAATTGTTTGATTGATTCTGTAGCTTCCTCCAATATAATGCCTACTTATGTCTGTGCTAAATTGAATATCGAACCACAGAAATCAGCAGTTCATATCATTCAATTGGATCGCTCTAAATTTCAAGTTGTAGGAGAAATCAATTCAGTTACTATCAGATTAGCTTCCGATCCTAGGATTGTCCAAAGAATTGATATTTTGATTGCTGATATTCCTGAATTCTATGGATTAATCTTGAGCAGGGACTGGTCTGCGAAACTTAATGGTTATATCTCGACTGATTATTCGCATATGTGGCTTCCCTATAAAGGGAAACCAAATCAAATTAAAATTGAACGAGAAAAACATATGACGCACACTGTCACTGAATTCGAACAACCTAATGAGCCTGTGGCATTCAACAACAATATTCTCGGAGGTTATTCTGCTGAATCATTTCTTGGAAACTTCGAAGCTCCTCAATCACCTTTTTCTGTAAATACTTTTGTTTCTCAAATAGAAAATTTTTCACAATCTGATTCTTCCAGAATTGTAAATATTTCTGATGTAATTGTAGATAAGCCAATAGATAAGTCTTTATTTTGGTCGTTATATTTTGATGGATCTAAGTCTAGTGATGGAGCTGGAGCTGGATGCATCTTAATTGATCCTGATGGTGAGAAAACTATGCTGTCATGTAGGTTAGAATTTGAGTGTACTAACAATACCGCAGAATATGAAGCCTTAGTTCAAGGACTTTATAAAGCTATAGGGTTAGATGTTAAATACTTGAAAGTCTTTGGTGATTCCGAAATTGTCATAAAACAAGTCAAGAACACTATTCATTGCCTTTCAGGACATCTTAAACACTATCAAACCCTGGTACAAGATCTCACCACTCATTTTTTAGCATTCAATATTTCTCCTATTCCTAGGAATCAGAATACATCAGCTGACTTGTTAGCTAATGTTGCATCTAAACTCCTTCCTGCTGAAGATTGCAGTCCTGATAGGTTTTCTGTAGAATTGATTTTTCGTCCGTCTGTCCCAGATTATGTTACAAACTGGAGAGTTTTCTATCATGACCAAGATATTCTAAATTTCATGACTTCAGAGAAATCATATGATGAACAAATTATTGACGAAGATGATCATGATTTACAAATTTCTTCAAAAGGTAATGAAAATACCATTCTGAAATATGTTGTTAAATTAGAATATTTATATGACATTAAAGACATATTCAAGAAAGTCACTAATGCTAAACTTCAAAGCTCTACTTTGAAGTTTGAATTAGTAAATCTCGGTTCTGATTCTAAACCTCAAAACATTAACTTAGGAATCAATTTAACATCAGAGGAAAGGAATGCGTTCATTAAACTACTGAACAAATATAAAAACGTTTTTGCTTGGAATTATGATGATCTAAAAACGTATGATACTTCGGTTATTCAACATACAATTCCAATGCTTCCTGATATTAAACCTGTTCAACAGAAGTTGAGAAAGATCCATCCAAATCTCAAAATTCAAATCAAATCAGAACTTAATAAACTTTTAAAAGCCAAAATCATTTTTCCCGTCAGGCACTCCAATTGGGTTTCCAATATGGTACATGTAAGGAAGAAGAATGGTGATATAAGAATCTGTATTGATTTCAGAAATTTAAACAAGGCATGTTTAAAAGACAATTTCCCATTGCCAACCATGGAACAGATACTTCAAAAGGTAGCTGGTTCTGAACTTATGTCCTTTCTCGATGGATTTTCGGGCTATAATCAAGTTTTAGTTCATCCGGATGACAGATTGAAAACAACTTTCAGAACAAAATGGGGAACTTATGCTTATCAGAAAATGCCTTTTGGTCTAATAAATGCAGGAGCAACTTTTCAAAGAGCCATGGATATAGCATTCAAAGGTCTGATCAATAAATCGGTTGTTGTTTATCTTGATGACATAACAGTATTTTAAAAAAAGAGAGCCAATCATCTACATGATTTAAAACAAATATTTGAAAGATGTAGAAAGTTTGGTATCTCCTTAAATCCCAAGAAATATTTCTTTGCTTTAGATGAAGGAAAAATCTTAGGATTTGTTGTGTCAAAAGATGGTATATATATTGATCCAGATAGAGTGAAAGAAATTTCTGATATTTCTTTACCTCATAACAAAAAATCTATGCAATCATTTCTTGGACAGATCAATTTTGTTAAAAGATTTATTCCTGATTTTTCTTTTATTGTTTTACCTATGCAAAATATGATCAAGAAGAATTCAATATTCAAATGGACACATAAAGAAAAAGAAGCTTTTGAGGCAATCAAACAAGCGATCATTAATGCACCAGCATTGAATACCCCAGATTTTTCTAAAGATTTTACTTTGTATACTCTGGCCACTGAAACATCCTATGCAGTCGTTTTAACACAACTCAATGATCAAGAAATCGAAGCACCAATTTCTTTCTTTAGTTAAAATCTGCAAGGAGCTGAGCTTAATTATTCAGATGTTGAAAAACAAGCCTTTGCTGTATTTAAATCAATCAAACATTTCAGACCTTTTCTCTTGAAAACACATACAAAAATCAGTGTCCCATTCTCTGCAGTGAGGCAATTATTAATTCAAAAAGAAGTAGGAGAAAAGAGAGCTAACTGGGTAACAACCTTGCAAGAATATGATATTGATATTAAACCAGCTAAGATTGTTAGAGGACAAGGTTTTTGCAGATTATTGGCAGGAGCTCATAACATACCAGAAAATCAAGATTCAAATCAAGATATTCAAGTAAGTCAGATAAGTGTTACAGATTCCGAATCTCAGTATGCTGATCTTATCTATTACTTGAAAAATGGGTATGCTCCTTCTAATCTCAGCTATAAGAGTAAACGTGTTTTAAGGTTAAAGGCTATTAAATATGAGATCATTGATAATGTGTTATTTAGAAAAAATTATGATTCAATTTTATTAAGATGTCTTGAAAAGACTGAAGCTGAAAAGGTTTTGCAGGAGTTGCATGATGGACCAGCAGGAGGTCATTTTGGAGGTGATACCACAGCTCACAAGATAATTCGTGCTGGTTATTACTGGCCTACCCTTTTTAAAGATACGCATGATTACGTAAGGAAGTGCCGAATTTGTCAAACTGCAAGTGGAAGACAAAAGAAACCAGCTTTTCCTTTGCAACCAGTGACTATTGAGCAACCATTCGAACAATGGGGGCTTGACATTATTGGTGAGATAGTTCCTCATTCTTCCAAACAGCACAAGTACATCCTTACTGCAACTGATTACTTTACAAAATGGGTAGAGGCAATCCCATTGAAGGTAGCCAATTCTGATGCAATTATTGATTTCATAGATCAATTCATCATAACCAGGTTTGGTGTACCTAACGCTCTAGTCTTTGATAACGCATCTTACTTCTCTGGAAATAGTTTAATAGAATTTGTAGTCAAAAGAGGTTTTAAATTAAAATATTCAGCAAATTATTATCCACAAGGTAATGGTTTGGTTGAATCCACTAACAAAAACCTTATCAAAATCATTAAAAGGACCGTTGATCAAAATCAAAAGAATTGGCACAAATCTTTAATCTTTGCATTATGGGCTGATCGTATCACTGAAAAAGCTTCAATAGGGACTTCACCTTTCAATCTGGTTTATGGAAAAGAAGCTGTGATACCATCAAATTTAACTCTTCCATCATTAGCCCTAGTGCAATTTATTGAAGAAAATCCTTCTTCATCCATTCAATTGAGATATGATCAAATCCTTAAACTAGAAGAAGATAGGGATAAAACAAAAATTACTCATGAAAAACATCAACAGCTTGTAAAATCTTCTTTTGATGCAAGTTCTACCGGCTCAAAAATTTTGTCAATTGGTGATCTAGTTCTGAAATGGGATAAAGCACACGAAGAAAAAGGTAAACATACCAAATTTCAGAAAATGTGGCTTGGACCATTTCAGATCGTTGAGAATATAGGCTCAAATAAATTCATACTCCAAGATCTAACAGGTAAGAGAGAATCTCTTCCTGTAAATGGGCTTATCTTGAAGAAATTCTTTTCATAAGGAGGTAACCCCTTCTTAAACTGTACATATTCCTTTCTGCAGAATTTTGATTGTTTTTGTTTTTGCAAATAAAGGTTGTTAATGAGTCTCTGATTGATTGTTTACTATTTAAGAAAAAATTTTCGGAAGAATATTATAAATATTTATTTTGTGTAAATAAGAATTTTTAAAGTAATGATCACAGTTTTTGAATAGTTTAAAATAAGATGTTAAACTTTGAAAGATTATTTCAATCATTTGCGTGATCTTTTGAAAACTTGAGAAGAATGTAAATCATCATAAGTTTATTAAGCAGAGAAAGGTTATCTATCAAAGTAAAGATTTTTTTCAAAGTTTTGGAACTCAAAAAACTCTGAAAATTGTCATCCATTGATTCTTAAAGATAAAACTATTTCACCCCATCCATTTAAGTTGTGATTTTTTAGAATGTAATTCTAAGAAATTTGAAAATTTAAGAGATAAGAGGTCTCATTATGAGCCGACTTACCATGTTCATAAAGAGTAATAAAACTGACATTACCAATACTGCATACCAAAACAGGGTAATGGCTTATAAATATAAGACAAGGGGTCTCATCACGAGCCAGCTTGTTCAGTTTAATTATAACTAGTGAATGACATTGTTATTAACTGGCTACCAAACCAAAACAATGGCTCTTAAAACAAAAAAATAAGTAAAAGACAAAAATATGAGATAATAGGTCTTATGAATTTATCTTTTAAAAAAGTCATAATTTTAGTTGGATGGGACAATGAATGGTTAATGGTTTAAAGGTAACTCTGTCGAGACTATGAACGTTTGCTGGCAGCAGAGGCAATACCTATGGCAATAGAGTATATTATAAAACCAAAATTTGGAGAAATCCACTTACTTCATTATTAACACCAATCAAAGCTTGAAATAACCTAAAATGTTTTTATTCTTAAAGAATTAGAAAGAAATTGTGAATGATTTTTATTTCTTTTTCATAGTTACATTTTATTTGAATTATCCCAGGATAGTTTTCATTATCTTTAAAAGTCTTTACTTACTAAAGATAGAATGTTCATTTTATTTTTTCAGAGATAACTGTTTCTTTCAGTGAATCGCCAATTGTTGTGACCAGCAACAACCCCCCCTTTTATTTAATATTAGTAATAATACTAAATAAATGGAGACCCTTAGTTAAAATCCGAAAAATCAATTAGGATTTGTTTTCCTTTTCAAATAAAACTTTCCATCATAAACTTAGAGAAATCCCTTAGAAAGAACATTACGAAACACTTAAGTTTATGATAGATTACAATAAAATTGATCTTTAAATAAAATACCGCACCCATCGCAAAATGATATATATCTTTTATAAAATTGAAAATGCGATTTTGGGCTTTTGCGCTTTTGCGATAATGCGACCCCAAAAGCCTATACAATAAACGTATTGATCGCAGATCGCATAGCGCAGAAAACAGAAGTGATTAATGAATACATGTTGCGCTATTTTTAATTTTGTGCTTTTGCGAGATTTGCGATATGCGCTTTTGCGCTATTGCGCAATTTCCGCTTTTGCGCTATTCTGCATAACTGAGATGGCTTCATTTTGCGATATTGCGATATTGCGCAGCAAATCGCAATGTCGCAGATTCATGTAGGCGCGTTATCCAAAGGCAATCTTCCCATATATCAAATCTGTTATGCGCTTTAATGATTAAATTAAATGATAGGATTGACAATTAATGGTAAATGAGATTGTGTTTGGATTGAAAGTCGTTTCACGATTAAAATATTATATTTCATCCGCTTTCACATTTAAAACAGTCTCATCACCTTTCTTATGCCATTACTCTCATTTACTCGTAAAACGCAGGCACGAAGGAGCAAACGTCTATACAAAGCTTTCACGAAACACTATGGGTAAGAAGGAGAAGAGCTCGAGTTCTGAAAACAGAGAAATGGCTTCGCTGTATGCAGACACCGCTTGTAATAAGGATGCCGGTATATCCACTTGGGAAGGAATGTATAATCTGTTAGAGGAAGAAAATCCTGTGGTGATGAAAGTTGTGGCTACAACAGGTTCTAGTAATACGTCTGAAGCAACCCTCAAAGAACTGGCTTGTTCATTTCTGCATAGGATAGCGGCAAGGCCGAGGATTCTCCCGTATACGGACATGGTGAAATGGGTGCTGGATAGCACCAATATTTCCGACAGGCAATTTAGAACTTCATCTCAAGAGCTAATCGGGTCATTCACCACGGAAGATGTGAGGCTGATGTATAAGTTGCCGGAACCTCATGCGCCTTATAATAAGCAATTTATGAAAGAATTTGCCAGAGAACATGCGAATTTGTCAGAATGCACACAGGAATGGACCAAAAGAGATGAACCATTGAAGAAAAACAAACACGGGTGGACAGTACCAAAAAATGATGTTTTAGACGCTGTTCACAAGTTCAAATATCCAAGTGGGCAATTTGACACAGTTTCTACCACAAGATAAGGTATGTAAGTTTGCCAAAATTATCCTCTATAGAGCTTTTAGAAGTTACTGAAGAAGCTGTTGGAGGTCAGGAGTTCCCAGGGAAACATGAAGCTCTTCTTGAGAAAAGTCGGGAGTTGAAGAAACTTGAAATAACTGTAAGACAAAATGAGGAAACATTGACCAAATTCAAGGCACTTAATACTGAATAAGGAAAAAGATGTAGAGCGTGTTTGGCACAGAGTAAAATTACTGCGAAAGGTCAAATTGATAAAAAAGAAGCTACTTTGGCTAAAGTATGATATGAGAAAATGGTGAAGCAAAATCAAGATGAAATTGCAAAATTAATAACAGAGCAAAAAGCTCCAATAAAGGAAAATGCACAAAGAGAAGGCAGCAGAGGAGGCGGCTACAGTGGCAAACACTCTTACGAATTGTGTAAATGACAATTTACACAAAGCTAATTTGATTCCAGAAACTGTTCCAGGATATCTCCCACAGGCACATCAACTGCAAACAGAATGGAGGCAAAAGGCAGAAGAAAGAGAAAAATCAATCCAAGGGCTGACAAGATTAAATTGGGACTGATACTGGATGTACTTGGTGAAGCCACACAGTCAGTACAGTGCTCTTAATTGTATCATCAATGCTACGGAGAAGATTGCGCCTACGCTTGCCGACTCTATCTTTTCAGGACAGTTGAATTCTGAAGTCGGTCAACCGCATCTTCTCAAAACTATGCTAGATGCCTGCAAGTTTAAAGATCAAGTTCATAGATAGTTAGATTTAGTTTTAATTTTACTGTATTTTAGCCTAGGAAAGGGACGGTCATTAAACCGAATCCTTAATTTTTGTAATAGACTATTTTTAGATTTAGCTAAGTAGTATTTAAACCCTTCTCATGCATTTAGAGAAGGGTCCTGGATCTTAATATTTTTGACTTGGAGATTACATTTCTGTACTCCACTGTCTTATATATTTTTAAAAGGATCACATCTGGTGATTTTTATGCGGAATTATCTTTGAAGTGTTGCATTTTTGTACCTTGGAATTTGATTTTGCATCAGAGTTACTGGATTAGAGTATCAGATTTCATTTGAAAGTCTTCAAGATGAATGAGGTATTTCTATCCTTTCACTGTTGATTTCTTTTGTCTTATGATATTCGCTTTAAAATTGCTATCATTTATATATATTTGTTTTCACAACGCGTCCTTTTATATATCATTTCTGAGTATAATTGAAACGTTATCTTTCATAGGTATATATAGATGGTATACAATGATGAATGCAATATGCTAATACAACTCTGTTTAATTTCTTAAACAGAGTTATCTTTATTTGTTTCTGCATATTTCAATTTAAATAATAATACATTTTCATGATTATTGTTAAATTGGAACGATCTTAAGTTGTATTCACATATAATTACCCGGGTTACTGTTAGAATTTCTTTACCAGTATTTAGTTTAAATTAGTTAGTTTTATTTCAGTTAATTTAGTCCCATTTCCATCCATCCAAACCAATCCATTTAGTTATAAGGAAACTGGTCCTTTAAATCCAGTCGAAGCCACCATACCAAACGGAAAAGGAGCTGTCTTAAGGTCCCGACCGGGTGGTTTTCCCTGATGTTTGAAGCAGAGATTTTCTAGGCTTCAACATTTTTGGCGCTA
Source organism: Pinus albicaulis (assembly GCA_034641835.2). NCBI lineage: Eukaryota > Viridiplantae > Streptophyta > Pinopsida > Pinales > Pinaceae > Pinus > Pinus albicaulis. The sequence continues at coordinate 784,205,669 of CM076571.1, forward strand.
GAAGGAGGGCATGAGCTATGAATGGCAAGTAAATCTTTATCCACAAGCCATTCTGAGAGCAAAACACCCTCATTAACTTCTTCAATTTCATCTGAAATTCAAAATCCTAGAGAAGATATTGCAGAAAATATTCGGACACCCACTACCAAAATCTCAAAACATTCAGACAATCAAAATCATGAGTCTCCTGAAGTTCAAGATTTAATTCATAAATTGAAAGGATTCTCATTATCTCTAGAAGAGTCTGAAATATCTGAAGGTAGAGTCACTTCAAAATTTGTTTCTTCGAAACCTCTTACTAGGCTTCAAAGTGAAAAACTTGGTATTTCTCCGAAAGAATTCCCTTTACCTAGTAGAGTCAAGACAAGAAAAACTCAATTGGAATCAGTAAGTGATATAAGTTCAACATCTAATATTCAAATACCTGTTTCCGAAATCCTAACTCAACGAAGTACAGTTGTTCCCACATCATCTCCTCAATCATCGTCTCCACAAACATCATCTGCTCAATTCTCATCAATCTCAACATCATCTATTCCAACAACTTCTATTCAAACACCACCAGTTTCTACTACCCCTCCAATAGTTGTTCCAATAATGGCTAGACCATGGGCTACTCCAGGGGCAGTCAACATGGCTGCACCTTTACATGATTTACCAGACAATCCTGGAAAATGGCTTCCAAAATTTAGTCCAGATCTTAACATTCAAGTTGAAGAACATATCAATAACTTTATGCTGGCTATTAATTTGAATGGAGTCACACATGAAGATGTTGTAGTTAGACTATTCCCTTATACTCTTCAAGGGATAGCAGGATCATGGTACTTTTCATTACCATCAGGATCCATAACAAGTTGGGACATTTTTGCAGATCATTTTCTAACCAAATTTGGAGATGACCGATCAATAGCAACTTTACTCAATGACCTCTCAAATTTGAAGATAGAACCCAAGGAACCCATTAAAGAATTCAACGCTAGATTCAACAAACTCTTGAACAAAATTCACACAGATTCACAGCCCAGTGAACAAGTCAGAATTGAATGGTACATAACTGCCTTACCCTCAAACATAGCAATTTTTGTAGATAGAGCTGCAAAGCCTACGTTAGCTGAGAATATGAAAGAAGCTATTGCAGTGGAAAAACGGATTACTTCTCTAGAAAAGAAAAATGCTATCGAGGAAAGGAAATCAAAGAAAGTTAGCTTCAAAGACGATTCAAAGAAAAAGGCCAAAGATCCATATGACATGGAAGGTTTACAGAAAGTTCTTAAAACCATGTCAAATGAAATGGTTGAAATAAAAAAACAAGTAGCTGAAACTTCTACCAAAAAACCATTCCGAAATTTTAAAAGAAACCAAGTTGAATCTAAACCTCCTAATTCAATCTCTAATGCAGAATCAGAAGAAGAGGAAGAAGAAGAAGATACATCTTTAGTATCAGATGAGGAAGATGAGAATGAAGAAATAGCTGAATTGAATGGAATGTGGGATTTTATTCTCCCTAATTCTGATAGTGAAGAAGCTATGCCTGTAAGTACTAGGAGTAAATCTATATCGGAACCAGTGCAAACAGTTCCTAAAAAGAAAATTACAACTCCAAGTACCAAAGACAAATCCCCTATAAAGAAAACTTCTCCATTACCTACTCAAAATCAACCATCTTCTTCTAATCCTCCCACATCAACAACAAAGACTTTAGTGGTGTCAGATCCTATGGAGTACAACATTGTTGAAGACATGAAAAAGATTAAAGCCAACATTTCCTTACATGAACTCAGCAAACTAAAACACCAGCAAAAGTTGCTATTGAAAGAATTAAATGCTACACCAATTGCTCCTTTACCAAGCGGTGTAGTTGCAAAAGCAGCGAGAGGAACTGGTAAGCCACCAAATAAGGTAGATGCTACTGATACTGTGCTCATTGGGGAAAAGTCAAATTCTCAAACTCCTCCTTTTCTTTTGACTTATGAGATGTACAATAAAAATCTGCACAATTGTTTGATTGATTCTGGAGCTTCCTCCAATATAATGCCTACTTCTGTCTGTGCTAAATTGAATATTGAACCACAGAAATCAGAAGTTCATATTGTTCAATTGGATCGCTCTAAAGTTCAAGTTGTAGGAGAAATCAATTCAGTTACTATCAGATTAGCCTCTGATCCTAGGATTGTCCAAAGAATTGATATTTAGATTGCTGATATTCCTGAATTCTATGGATTAATCTTGAGCAGGGACTGGTCTGCGAAACTTAATGGTTATATCTCAACTGATTATTCGCATATGTGGCTTCCCTACAAAGGGAAACCAAATCAAATTAAAATTGAATGAGAAAAACATATGATGCACACTGTCACTGAATTTGAACAACCTAATGAGCCTGTGGCATTCAACAACAATATTCTTGGAGGTTATTCTGCTGAATCATTTCTTGGAAACTTCGAAGATCCTCAATCACCTTTTTCTGTAAATACTTTTGTTTCTCAAATAGAAAATTTTTCACAATCTGATTCTTCCAGAATTGTAAATATTTCTGATGTAATTGTAGATAAGTCAATAGATAAGTCTTTATTTTGGTCGTTATATTTTGATGGATCTAAGTCTAGTGATGGAGCTGGAGCTGGATGCATCTTAATTGATCCTGATGGTGAGAAAACTATGTTGTCATGTAGGTTAGAATTTGAGTGTACTAACAATACCGCAGAATATGAAGCCTTGGTTCAAGGACTTTATAAAGCTATAGGGTTAGATGTTAAATACTTGAAAGTCTTTGGTGATTCCGAAATTGTCATAAAACAAGTTAGGAACACTATTCATTGCCTTTCAGGACATCTTAAACACTATCAAACCCTAGTACAAGATCTCATCACTCATTTTTTAGCATTCAATATTTCTCCTATTCCTAGGAATCAGAATACATCAGCTGACTTGTTAGCTAATGTTGCATCTAAACTCCTACCTGCTGAAGATTGCAGTCCTGATAGGTTTTCTGTAGAATTGATTTTTCGTCCATCTGTCCCAGATAATGTTACAAATTGGAGAGTATTCTATCATGATCAAAATATTCTAAATTTCATGACTTCAGAGAAATCATATGATGAGCAAATTATTGACGAAGATGATCATGATTTACAAATTGCTTCAAAAGGTAATGAAAACCCCATTCCAAAATCTGTTGTTAAATTAGAGGATTTATATGACATTAAAGACAGATTCAAGAAAGTCACTAATGCTAAACTTCAAAGCTCTACTTTGAAGTTTGAATTAGTAAATCTTGGTTCTGATTCTAAACCTCAAAACGTTAACTTAGGACTCAATTTAACACCAGAGGAAAGGAATGCATTCATTAAACTTCTCAACAAGTATAAAAACGTTTTTGCTTGGAATTATGATGATCTAAAAACGTATGATACTTCGATTATTCAACATACAATTCCAATGCTTCCTGATATTAAACCTGTTCAACAGAAGTTGAGAAAGATCCATCCAAATCTCGAAAGTCAAATCAAATCAGAACTTAATAAACTTTTAAAAGTCAAAATCATTTTTCCAGTCAGGCACTCTAATTGGGTTTCCAATATGGTACCTGTAAGGAAGAAGAATGGTGATATAAGAATCTGTATTGATTTCAGAAATTTAAACAAGGCATGTTTAAAGGACAATTTCCCATTGCCAACCATGGAACAGATACTTCAAAAGGTAGCTGGTTCTGAACTTATGTCCTTTCTCGATGGATTTTCAGGCTATAATCAAGTTTTAGTTCATACAAACATTCCCTTTTTCCCAGAAGCATCCAACTTGCTCCTCTTCTCTTTCGGCACATGAAAATAAATGGGACAACCAAAAACTCTAAAATGAGAGATGACAGGTTTCTTACCAGAGAAAACCTCTTCGGGAGTTTTGGAGTCCAAAGTGGAATGCGGGCATTGGTTTTGTATGTACACGGCGGTGTTCGCAGCGTCTCCCCACAAAAACTTTGGAAGACCTTGGTCACATAGCATAGCACGAGCATCTTCCACAATGGTCCTGTTCTTTCTTTCAGCAACGCCATTTTGCTCAGGAGTATATACGGTTGTGGTCTCCCTCTTGATGCCAGCTTCTTTGCAAAAGTTAATGAACTCGTTCGTCTCATATTTAGTGCCATTATCGATCCTCAAAATCTTGATCTTCTTCCCTGTTTGATTTTCCACCAAGGCTTTGAAAGTAGGAAACCACATGAAAGCCTCATCCTTCTTCTTCAAGAAGTATATCCAGGTTTTGCAAGAGAATTCATCTATGAACATCATAAAATAACAACATCCTCCTAAGGATGTCACGGGCAGCATACCAGACAAATCATAATGTATCAATTGCAAGACATTAGATGTCTTTGTGACACTTGAGGGGAAAGGTCCCCTTGTATGCTTTCCTTCGACACAACCCTGACATACACCTTCATGATCATTTTTGAACTCGGGCATCCCCGTCACCACCTTCCTTGCTTCGGGAAGGGCTTTGTAATGAAGGTGTCCAAACCTCTAGTGCCATAGTTCAGTCTGTCGGATAGTATCACATGTCATCGCTCCCAGTGGACTTCCTCCAACCTGGTAGAGTGTATCAACTCTAATCCCAATCGTGATATCTTCCTTGAAGCTCTTCTTCCAGATGTGTACCTTCCCATCAACGAATGCCACATTGAAACCTTTGTCTTCCATGGCCGAAATAGACACAAGGTTCTTCTTTAAATCAGGTAGATATAGTACAACTTGCAAATGGAGGACTTGACCTTGAGACAAGTGGAGGGTCACAGTCCCAGTCCCTTTCACAGGATATGTGGCATTATCTCCAAGGATAATTTTCAGATTAACATCCTTCTCCACCAAATCAGAAAGTGCTTCCTTAAACCCAGTGAGATGCCTTGAGGCACCACTATCTATCAACCAAACATCCATAGTGTCGGGTGGAGATGCAGCAGAGAGGGTAGATACAAGAATGAGTTCATTTCTTTTATCATCAACAACATTAGATTTCTCATACTTGGAATTTCTTGACCTTTTGAAAGGTTGCCTATTTCCATTGCGACCAGAGAGAGCCTTCCTCTTTCCTTTGAACATGTTGTTCCTTTGATTGTCATTCCTCCAGTTGTTGTTGTTGTCATCATCCGCAGGAGAATCCTTCTTATTAGGGCATTCTCTAGCATAGTGGTTGGTCTTGTTACATGTGTAACATCTTCCTTTCTTTCCCTAGGCCCCTGCTCTTCCATGGTTCCTCAGACCACCATTGTTCTTCTTCTTAGCACGAGCGGTAAAGGCAGAATTACCTTCATTTTCATATTCCTTCATTCTTGTTTCCTCTTGTATGCATCTCGATAATACTTCGTCAAAATCAGGTATCACATTGTTATTGAGAATGGTAGTATTGAATACATGCCATTCGGAGGAGAGACCTCCAAGTGCAGTGAGAACCATTTCTCAATCGACTATTGTCTCCCCAATGGCCAGAAGATTATTTATGATTTCGATCAACTTCAGAAAATAAGATTGAACGGATTCATCCCTGCCTTTCTTCAGATTCTTTAATTGGTTCTTAAAGAAAATGACTTCATTTGCATTGTTGGCCTTGAACATGTTGACCAACTTATCATACATCTCCTTGGATGTGTGTAGCTCAAAGATGTAGGCAACCAGACATTTATGAATTGAATCCCGGATCATCAACTTTGCTTTGATTTCCCCCTTCTTATATTTTGACTTGGTGGCAGCAGGTGCAGATGATGGAGGCTCTTGGATTTTACCCTGCACATAGTCCATGACATCTTGGTCTTCCAACATTAGATCTAAAGTCATCTGCCAGGCATGGAAGTCTTCCTTCCCAGTCAACTTGTCATCAACTTTGAAGCCATTATAGTTTGAGGTACCCATGGGTCCTTAACAAATGCTCCTTCTTCGGTGATTGCTCTTAATACAAACTTGGGCTTTGCCTTCACCTCAGCTCTGATACCATGTAAATTTTCGTAGATGTTCTACGCTTGATGCAACTTTACTTTTATTCCCAATATCAAACAACAATCACATAAACAAGAAAGTAAAATGTTGATAGAACATACCAATAGATCGATGGAAGACAAGCCAAAAACACACTTAACTTGATCAACAAAATATATGTGTTGTGGTGCGTTACGGCGGTCAACAGGATGCTTCAACCAGCAAAGTCTCTACACGGTCAGCCAACCAGAATGTGTCACACAACCCTCTCAGACAACTCTATAACAGTCAACAAAAGTCAACGTTGTCCAGTCAACAGTCAACGCAAAAACAGCAGCAGCAAAAGTCAATGCAGCTAAGTCAAAGTCAACGTCCAACCTCGATTTCTTTGCCACAAATGCGGACTGCAGAAATAAGAATTTTGGGAGAGTTTGGGGTCAGTTTGACCATGTGTTGACCAAAGTCAACGCTGGTAAAATCTACGCTGAAACCCTAGGTCAAAAACAGAAAATCATTGCTACATTTTTCCCACGAGTGAGAGAAGAAGAACCTCCAAGATGATGATCGAACCAATCATATGATGAGAGAGAATGTGTGATGAGTGATAGTGAAAATGACCTCCAGTGTTGACCTATATATATTCATCAGTGGGGGTGTGTGACACATCTGTTGGGCCTTCAAGCCTACATTACAATTCTGGCCGACCTTGCACATAAGTGGAATTAATTCAAAATAAATTGGTCTGCTCATCGGATCAAGATGATCCTTAGATCGATCTTGCACCTCTCCGAAAGAGGAATCCAATAAAAATATTGGCATCTTCATCTGAGCATCACAACATGGAGTTTGGACCTAGTAGTCCAAAATTAGCAACAGTGGTTACATATCGTGTATGCTTACTGTTCGGTACTTTGACCAGATCTTGCCAAGGTTGCTAATCCAGGTGGTAACATGGGGCATGAAAACACTGGTCTGAGGTCCAAACCAGTCCAACTAGTCCATTCAAGGAACATAAAGTAAAAAAAAAAAAAATGTTCATCCAATCATCGAAGAAACCCAACCTTATTCCTCATCCAATTGACCACTTTCAACATTCATGTTGTTGAACTGACCTCCTTTCTGGAAATGCGTCTAATTCACATTTACGTTGTGTTGAAAAGTGTAACTAGGTCCTGTCTTCATAATGACTTGTAATTATGAATTTATGTAACGAAGAAGACAAAGATAATAAAATGTATTTTGTAAATTCTTGACTCATGGGTTTCATGAGCAAGGAGTTTTTATTATAGGTCAAAGACTTCTTCTTGATGTCTTTAGAATCAATTATTGATGTAAAGACAATTATTGATGTAATTTGTATGCTCCAAGACCTTGTCAAAAGCACAACTTGTAGTCGACTCATATTGTGGTTGGAAAATGCTCCTTCACAAGTCAGCCTACTAGCAAGAAGTCATGTCGGCCTAGGGCAGTGACATAGCCTCTATAAATAGAAGGGACTGCGGCCACATATCACACCAAGAAGTTCGGATCAAGCTCTGAAATATAGTGCGGTACAAAGGTCTGTTTTTGGGTGCGAAAGTGAGGGACAGTTCAGCGAAGAGGAAGGTGACTATCCAGCGTAGAACAAAGGAGACACATCGCAGGAAAGGGATATCTCTGTTTGTGGTTAAAGATCTCAGTCTTGGTCTGTCCCAATTGCAGTGAAGAGCACAGTGCGAAGGAGAGGACTAGGTCTCAGACTAGTCCATAGTTCAGTAAGAAATACAATCCGCTAAGGAGATGTCTTGACAACAAAGGAAAGGATGTTACAAGGAGTGCTAAGAATGCTGAGATCAAAGCGGAGGAGAGGCAGTGCTAGCCTCTATCTTTGATCTCACTCTCTTGCATAAACTTGGTAATATACACAGCATGTAGAAGAAGGCATCACAACAAAGAAAAGAGATCTCAGTCTAGGGCAGCAATGATATATCAAGGAACAGAAGACTAGGGATCGAGCTTCCCTAGGGCTGATGCAAAGCAGTGCAAAAAAGAAATTCAACATAAGGAGCCTAGAAGAGTAGTGACAAGGGTTTTGGAGGTATACTAGTGTCAACGGTATGTGTCATGGTCTTGGTACTCGTCAATTGATGATCTATAAGAAGAATAATTATCAAGATTTCCTCTCCAAGAGGGAGAGGTTTTGGCCTTGACTTGAAAGCCTAAATATTTTTGTCTCTTGTGCATTTGATAATTAACTTGATGAAGAACGTAATAATCTAACAAAGATAAGCTCTAAGTGAAAGAAGCATAACGAAATCACAAGTAATTATCATGAAAGAGAATTGAATTAAACGCCTTAATTTCTCAACATGGTTTCTAAGGAGCTGAAGACAAGAAAGGGCTATTTGGCAAGAAGAATCTAAAGCTATCTCATGATTGAAGCCAAGTCAACATTATTGAAGTAATCATCAAGCCATCCTTTATCATCATCATCATCATCAAGGATTAAAGGTGATCTAGCTCTTTTCACCACTCTTGAAGAAGCCAATCTAAGAGGGAGCTCCTGCTGCTATCTACATCATCATCAACAAGGAAGCTGGTAGAAGAAGAGAAGCATCTACTCAAGTAAGTATCTTTATGACTTCATCTGAATCTGTCAAAATGTATTTTTGCAAAGAAAGCAACAAACTAGTTGGGATTTCAAACTTTCTTGCATGGAAGAAAAGGATAGATCTAAATCTTATTGAGAATGAAGTCATGAACTATATCAAAGGTTCGGTAACTAAACCCTCAAAAGAATATACTCAAGCTCATGCCAAATACATGAAGGGAGCCATAAGAGCCTAGAGGATTCTTATAGAATCCATAAAGGACTCTCTCATCAAAACTAGAAACTTCAAAATAAATATATGACAAATTGGTGGAGCTATTCTCAGTGAGTACTGCAAGGGAAGTAATATCTCTGAGACAAGAACTATGCAAGTTAAAGATGTCAAGAGAGGAAGGAATAACTTCATATTTTATGAAGATTTCCAAAATTCGAGATCAACTGTTGGAATTGGGAGAAGTAATGTCTAATCGAGAAATGACTACAGTGGTGCTAAACGCTCTACCGTAGGGATGGGGAAACTTCACTTCAAGTATCTATGGGAAGAAAGAAGCAACACCATTCCAGGATCTATGGTCTCTATGTAAGATAGAAGATACAAGGTTAAAAGATAAAATTGATATAGGATCAAATGAAGAGAATCAAGCCTATGCTGCCATGTAAAGAAGAAAGGGAAGATTTGGTAAGTTTGGTCCTCTGAAAAAGGAAGAAATGTGGATAAGATATGATGCTATGGATGTAATGAACTTGGGCACTACAAGAAGGATTATCCCAAATCTAATGAGGACAAGAGGAAAAAGGAAGAGGCACATGTCGCCAGAGAAATGGAAGAACTAGATTCAAAGAAACCTAAGAAAGAAGAAGTGAAAGATCTCTATTATGATTGAGATCATCTTCCTCTTTAAGAGGTATCTGTCAATTGTAAAATACTATGGTAGGAAGCATTGTATATTAGATAGATACATCACTTTAGAATTGGCATCATGATGGAAGCATCAAAAGTAGGAGTAATTTCCATAGGAGGATGTTTGGAAAAACATTTATGAGATATCTATGCTATGAGATAAGTAGCTCATGGGAACCTCACTGAAAACAACATTTATGGAAGGTAGTCATCTAGATCAAGGGTCATCATTCAATAACCAATATGGATACAGGTGCTAACATTTTCTAATGGAATCCTCCTTGGATTCTCTGGTTAGAAAGAAAGCAAAAGGTTTCATCAAAATTTTAACTTGCAGAATTTTGGGATTAGGATATGACGACATATTGATGTAGCAGGTCAAGGGAATGAAACTCTTCATTCTAAGGAAATCTACTGCAGGATGACTCAAAAGGAAAAGAATCAAGTACATGTATATATATGCTGACACTAGATGCTATGAAGTCATGTCATGTGGTTGCAGGTAGTATACTCCTATCTTTAGAAGTATGATCAAAATAGAAAGCAGAAAAACTTATGATGCATAGGTTGCCAAAAGGCATGATCTACACTAGATGAAATCAACATAATATGTCCTCATATGGAATATAAGGTGTTTGTACATGATCAAGGAACTGCACATTGGAAGTTCCTGGGAATGAAATAAAATTGTGTGGAGAAACAAAAAAGGAAGAGATTGTGAGAAGTACAACCATGGAAAGAAGTAGCCAACATCCAAGGAAGCCAAGAAGACTTGACTAGAAAATATCTTGGGAAGATATGTAGACTCTAATAGAAGTCTGGAAAAGATGGAGACCCTTGAAAATACATATCTTTAGGAGATGTGTCAATCTGTAAACAAAGGATGTCAATGCCTACAAGAAGGATGTCATGGTGAAAAATCATCACTAAGGTAAATTTTGATTTAAGTGTTCATATTTATAATTGAATAATATCTGATGAGCTTGTGCAGGGTCGCCAAAGGGAAGCATATGTCTTCCACAAGTTGATAACCATATGGAAGGATGAAACATCCTTGGAAAAAGTATGGTTCAAAGGAAAGCAACATGGCATGAAGCTAGACCAGATGAAAAGATTGATGGATCACTTTCTGATAGAAGACATGACTCTTGGATGAAAGTGATGGATGATTTGTGCCCTATGAAGAGATCCCAAAGATGAAGACTCTGCAACAATGAAGAAATTCATGACATCGAAGAAAGGAGTTCTTCATGAGCCGCTGGGTGTTTCCATCATTGTTGCTACAGGTCCATGATTAAGAAGGAGCATGGTAATAAGTTTCTTACTTGGAAGAAACTCGATAATTCCTAAGCCAAGAGGGAGCTTAGGTACATTCCTTGTATAGGAATTGAGTACATTCCTTTGTGGAATATGTCCACCTTTATTGAGAGGGAGATATAGATACATCATTCTGGTCTTCACCTAGAAGACAGAATGCGGGATTAGGTAATCATCTGGCATCCGATACTCTTCTGGGGATGTATTAGGGCATCCATGGAAAGAGTAGTCGTGAAAGGACTGATATTCTTTGAGGACTAGGAATCCAATAGTAAGAATAGTCCTGATGGAAATATCCTATATGAACCCGGGTGGAATATGATCCAAGAGAGACAATAATGAGGGTGTCTACTCATCATTGGCCTCGCCAACGTTGTAGCTCATGGTCTTGTGGAGAGATGGAGTTGTTACTCAAGGCCTTGCACTGTGACAATGTTGGTTGATATGATGCTATACAGATGGGATTACCAATTGGATTCTTCTTATGAGATTCTTCAGATTGAGAGTGACCATGTACCATTATGAATACCTCCCCAGTTAAGAGGGAGTGCTGAAAAGTGTAACTAGGTTCGGTATTATTGATGTAATTTATATGCTCCAAGACCTTGTCAAAGGTGCTCCTTATAGTCGCAGCTCATATTATGGTTGGAAGATGCTCCTTGACAAGTCAGCCTACTAGCAATAATTCATGTTAGGCTAGGATAGTGACACAGCCTCTATAAATAGAAGGGACTGCGGCCTCATATGACACCAACAAGTTCGGATCAAGCTCTGAAAGATAGTGTGAGACAAAGGTCCGCTTTTGGGTGCGAAAGTGAGGGACAGTTCAGCGAAGAGGAAGGTGACTATCCAGCATAGAACAAAGGAGGCATATCGCAGGAAAAGGAGATATTTGTTTGGGGTTAAATATAGCGGTCCTGGTATGTCCGAATTGCAATGAAGAGCACAATGCGAAGGAGAGGACTAGGTCTAGGACTAGTCCATAGTTTAGCAAGGAATACAACCAGCAAAGGAGATGTCTTTACAGCAAAGGAAAGGATGTTACAAGGAGTGCTAAGAAGGCTGAGATCAAAGCGGAGGAGAGGCAGTGCTAGCCTATGTCTTTGATCTCACTCTCTTGCATAAACTCAGTAATATACACAGCACGTAGAAGAAGGCATCACAGCAAATAAAAGAGATCTCGGTCTAGGGAAGCAATGATAGATCAAGGAATAGAAGACTAGGAACCGAGCTTCCCCAGGGTTGGTGCAAAGCAGTGTAGAAAAGAAATTCAACATAAGGAGCCTAGAAGAGCAGTGACAAGCGTCTTGGAGGCATACTAGTGTCAAGGGTCTGTGTAATATCCCCAAAGGGAAATAAGCAGTAATAAACAGAAATATGCCAGACAGATATGAAAGGAAACAACACTGAACCAGATCACTGAATCAAGACACATGTAATACCAGAATCTGAGCCATTTTATTAATCAGAAAGTACATGGAGAGTAATACAAGAAATCAGAATCAGTGCACCTATCCTTGCCCTAGGCAAGTGATGACCCTCCCATACAAGAAATGGCTGCAAATAATGACAGCGTCCAAGCTGCCCTGGAGACTGGTGATGATCTGCACAGAAACTGGGCTGATCCCAAGCTGAAAACCCCCTCTGCTGGAAAACGCTGTCCCTGCTAGTGACAGCGCAGAAACAGGTGCAGCACAAGCCCTCAATCCTCCAGACAAATGGATCTGCTACAGGATGCTGGAAAACGCTGATGAGCCCTTATCACACTAGCCTGCTCCTCAGATCTGCGTCCCACCTGATGGATCTGAAGCCTCCAATCAGATCTGCGTCCTTCCCTCTCTGAAACTGCGTCCTCCAATATCAGATCTGATATCAAACCCTCAGATCTACACTAGATCCGGAACTATCTCTTCAGATCTACAGCCCCTAGGGCTAGATCTGGTGTTACCCTTTCAGATCTGGACTAGATCTATCAATATCTCCTCAGATCTGTCACTCCTTCAGCTGGATCTGGTGCCAAACCTTCAGATCTGTAATATACAAGACTAGATCTGCCACATACAAGACTAGATCTGCAAGATCTACCCTTTCCACAACTGGATCTAGCAATAAACCTTCAGATCTGCAACTCTTACCCTCAGAAATGGACAGCGTCCTCACTCTAGGGCTTCATGCGCCGCCTTCGCCCCTGGAAGGTTTTCTCCAAGAGTAGATCTGACCAGTCCTTCGTCAGTCCTCCTTCCAAAAGGCACAACATTCCTTTCCCAACATGGGACAAATGCCCTTCTCCTTCCGCATTCGGGCGTCCTTCCCCTCCTCTTGCTCACAGCCCACAAGAGGGCTGCTTCTCTTCCCAGCTCCGCATAATCTTCGTAAATTGCCGTCGTCACCGAAAATGTACTTAACAATTGACATTTAGGGCGGCACTCTGAAACCCCGGTTGAGGGTAGAAATCCGTATCAATCATTGTGGCAGAAGTAATTACTATCCCCCGAGGCTATGGGTGAGATCTCCGACCGGAGACACTCGTGCACTAAGCAGTGCTGCAGACCGACTAAACAACCGGCGTGCTGAAGCAGACAAAGTCTAGCTATCAATAAGAATATCAAATCATGGATCCTCAAATGAGGTGAGAGCCTCTCCTTTTATAGCACCAATCTCCCTCCAAACTCACTCACCCTCGATCTCGCAAGCATCTTAAGCACCTTTATGTCTCTCCATCACCCACGTGGACCTCAAGGCCCCCTCTCTAAGTTATGAACAAAGCACGTTACTAGAAAAAGAACACTTTATTATAAAGCAGGTGGCTAAAGAGGTGACCCTCTTATTTCTCACTTTATTTATTATTTCTATCTAAAGCAGCAAAATAAAGCAAAAATGAAATATTCCAATTAGCAAAGCTAATTGGGAATATTACAGTCTCCCCCGGCAAAACGTTGCTTGTCCTCAAGCAACTGAAGGGATGGATGCTGTAAGATACTCTCATCCTCCCAAGTGGCATCCTCATCTGGCAAATTCTTCCATCTCACCAGGAATTCTCTGATCTTCCTGCTCCGCAGCTGTCTCTCCCTAGTGTCAATAATAGCCTCCGGCTGTAACACCAAATGCCCCTCATCATCTGTCGGAGGTAGCTCCCCGGTGACTGTCACATGCTGGCCCAGTGCCTTCTTCAGGCATGATACATGGAAAATGTTATGAATCTGGCTGCCTTGGGGCAACTCCAACTCATATGCAACCTGTCCGATCCTCCGAATCACCCTGTATGGTCCATAAAAACGAGGCTTAAGCTTCTCTGCCCCCTTCTGTTTGAGTGAAGACTGGCGGTATGGCTGTAACCGCAAGTAGACCAAATCCCCTATCTCAAAGTGTCTCTCCACTCGGCCCCTGTCTGCATATAATTTCTGCTGATTTTGTGCGGTGGCTATGTTGTCCTTGAGAGTCCGAAGGATGTCTTGACTCTCTTGGATCCATAGTTTGGCTCGTGGAGCCCTGCTAACCCCAAACATCACATCCACAAAAGACAAGGAATGATATCCATACAACGCATAAAACGGTGTCATGCCGATAGACATATGATGGGTTGTGCTGTAGCAGTACTCGCCCAGATGTAGCCATTTCAGCCACGCTCGCTGCTGCCCACTGACGTAGTTACGCAAGTAGCCCTCCAGCCACTTGTTAACTATCTCTGTCTGCCCGTCCGTCTGGGGATGATAGCTGGTGCTCGGTGTCAACTCAGTCACTACTAGTCGAAAGAGCTCCTGCCAAAATCCACCCATAAAGCGGCTGTCCCTGTCACTAACAATGGTCTTGGGTAGACCGTGCAATCTGAAAACCTCCCGGAAAAACAATTCCGCCACCTGTGCTGCTGTGTAGTGTGCTGAAATGGCAAAGAAGTGAGCATACTTCGTTAGCCGGTCAACTACTACGAAGATGCAGTCCTTGCCCTGCACTGTGGGCAAACCCGTGATGAAGTCCATCGAGACACTCTCCCACTTCCCCTCAGGAATGGGAAGCGGCTGTAACAACCCTGCGGGATGGTTCATCTCCCCTTTGTTCCGCTGGCAAACCTCGCACTCCCTGACATGCTGGAGTACGTCCTCCTTGAGGCCCTTCCATGGAAATCTCTCCCGGATGGCCCTGTACATCTTGGTGAACCCCTGATGGCCCGCCAATGGTGAATCATGAGAGGCATGGAGTATCTTCTCCTTGAGCTGAGATCCCTCAGTCAAGAAGATCCGATCCCTGTAATAGATGACCTCATCTGCCACCCTGTATCTGCTATTTGCTACCTGTCCATCCAGCACCTCACATGCAAATCTATCCTTGGAATACTCAACCAGTAGTCGAGCCTTCCAATCAGCGTCCAAGCTCATGAGGGATAATGTAGCTGGTCTACGAGAAAGGGCATCTGCCACCACATTGTTCTTTCCTTTGACATACTCTATATCAAAGTCATAAGCCTGGATCTTGCTGATCCACTTCTGCTGCCTCTCCTGCAACTGTTTCTGCTCCAAAAAGTACTTTAGGCTATTATGATCTGTCCTGACTCTAAATCTGCCGCCTACCAAGTACTGCCGGAATTTGGCCAATGCATGCATAATGGCCAACATCTCCTTATCATAGATAGGATAAAGTCTCTCATGTGGAAGGAGTTTCCGGCTCTCGAATGCAATCGGGTGACCCTCCTGCATCAGAACTGCTCCAATCCCTTCTCCTGATGCATCGCACTCTAGGATAAAGGGTTGGGTGAAATCAGGCAATGCCAACACCGGACAACTACTCATCACCTCTTTGAGCTTATCAAAAGCTCGCTGTGCGGTGTCCGTCCAACTGAATGCCCCCTTCCTCGTCAACTCTGTGAGGGGTGCAGCAAGCTGTGAGAAGCCCTTGACGAACTTCCTGTAATAAGTGCAGATACCAATGAACCCTCTAAGTTCTGTCACATTCCGCGGCTCTGGCCAGTCCCTGATAGCCCCGATCTTCTCGTCATGGACTCTCACTCCGTCCACTCCTATGATGTGTCCCAAATACAACATCTCTGTTAAACCAAACTCACACTTGGAGATTTTGGCAAAGAACTGCTGTTCCTCCAGGATGCGCAAAACTGTCTCGATGTGCTGGAGGTGCTCCTCCCAGGTCCTGCTATATATGAGAATATCATCAAAGAAAACCAGCACGAACTTCCTCAGATGATCCCTGAAGATGTGGTTCATGCAAGACTGGAAAGTGGCAGGTGCATTGGTCAGCCCAAATGGCATATCCAGAAACTCAAAGTGCCCATAATGACACCTGAAAGCAGTCTTGGGAATGTCCTGTTCCCTCATGCGTATCTGATGGTACCCGGACCTCAAATCAATCTTTGAGAAGAAACGTGCTCCTCTCAACTCGTCCATCAACTCATCGATCCTGGGAATAGGGTACCGGTTCTTCAAAGTCTTCTTGTTCAGTGCCCTGTAATCAATGCACATGCGTAATGTGTCGTCCTTCTTCTTCACCAGCACTACTGAAGAAGCGAAAGGACTAGTACTGGGCCGAATGTGTCCAAGGGCTAACAGCTCCTGAATGGCCCTCTCTATCTCATCCCTGTAGGCCTTAGGATGCCTATAAGGGTGGTGATCACTGCCTGTATCCCCTGCTCCAACCCTATAAAACTCAAACCCCGATCCGTGGTCGCTCCTGGTAATGGTTCAAACATTATTTGTGCATATCTGCCAAGAAGAGTCTGAGATCTGGGAAACTGCCTTCCGCCCGTATCTATCTCTGGGCCCGTAGCCCACCGCTCGACTGACATATCTTCCCCTCGTTTAATGTCGCATCCATGTGCTTGTGTGCCGATATCGTCTCCAAAGTGATAGTGTTTCGACTCCTGGATTCTTCTCATGCTCCCCGTCTTGGGACTTCATCCCACCCAGGATGAAGGCCTTCCAATCTGTGGTGACCTTCCCCAGGGTGATAAGCCACTGCACTCCCAATATCACATTGGTGTCCGGAATGTCCACCACAAAGAAGTGATCAGTCAGCGTATAGGTGCCCATCGTCACTGATAACTCCGGTACATATCGAGCACAGGCCATGGTCTGATCTCCCGGAACCAAAACTGAAAACCCATCAAAGCTCTCCGTGGGTATGCCTCTCCGTGCTACCATCTGGGCATCGATGAAATTGTGGGTGGCCCCACTGTCAACTAGAACTGAAACACGCTGACCCCGTACTGTCCCACGTACTCGCAATGTCAGATACTTGGGGACTCCTCGTAGTGCTGCTAGAGCTCCCCCAGTAGGCGCAAATGATGCCTCTCCCGCATCTGGTGGTGGAGGTGGTAAGGCACTCTGCGCTGCATAACATTCTCCTGCCTCCTCATCCTCCAACTCATCCTCTTCTCCGCTGCCCTCGGAGAAGACCTCTATGAAATGTGCCTTCCCTGCGGTGCACTTGTGTCCTGGTGCCCACGGCTCCTGGCAGGTGAAGCACAATCGCTTCCGTCTCAGCTCTCTCCTAGCCTCATCATCATACTGCCCTCGTCCGGGATTCGCCTTGGGAGGCGGAACCCTCGTGTCCTTACCCTTAGGCTGGAAAGCCTGTCTCTGGGGATAAGGTGGCCGAGTCCTGGGCAACACATCCTGTAGGTCACGGGCCCTGCTGATAGCATCCTGAAGTGTGGCCGGTTTGTTTGACCGGACTAGACCACGAAGTGGTTCTGATAGCCTGTCCAGGAACATCGTGACCAACCGAGCTGCTGATATGTCAGGAACCATCACTGAAACCCTCAAAAAGTCTGAGATGTATGCCTCTGCACCACCTGTCTGTTTGAGCTTGGTTAGCTCGAGGAAAGGCTGATCTGGGTCCTTCTGATCAAAACGCTTCACCACCCTCCTGGTGAACTCAGCATATGTAGTCACTGTGGAATGCCCCAGTGTGGTCAACCCATGAAACCACCAGTTCTGGGCCTCACCCTCTAGATGTAATGCAGCCATCTTAATGGCCTCCTTCTCCGGCATCTGGTTAAGCTGAAAATAGAGGTCTAGTTTTTCCACCCATGACCTGGCCGTGGTCTTTGGAGACCCATCAAACATCGGCAAATGAAATTTGCTGGCTGCACGGTTACTGTCACGGTGGGAACCCCGTCCCTTATTCCGATCATGAGGCTTACTGCCGCCTCGGTACTGCATATATTGATTGAAAGGGAGAGCCTCCATGAATTCCGGCCCCACACTTCGCCAATCTGCAAACCAAACTGCATGTAGATCGGGACCCTCATCTCTTGATGCCGTTTGCTCCACTTCCTCTACCGGGAAAGTAGGCATGGTAGGTCGCGTGTCCATGGAATCGGTCTTCTGCGCTGTCACAATGGGTATAGCATCTGGTATGCAGCTAGATGTTCCCGATCCTTCCCCTACCTGAAAGACCCTAGGGGGTTCTTTCTGCGTTCCCCCTGCAACCTTCCTGGTTACCTCCTGCATGAATGCATCCATCTTTGCATCCATCTTTGCATCCATCTTCTCAGTCAACTTTTCAGCCAATCTTGCCAACATAGCCTCCATTGGATTCCTCCGTTCTTCTTCTGAATCAGAATCACCTCCCCCAAGGAGAGTGTGGTGACCTCTAGGTGCCATAGAGTGCTAGCACCACAGGCTGAGCCAGATCTAAGCTTTGATACCACTGTAATATCCCCAAAGGGGAATAAGCAGTAATAAACAGAAATATGCCAGACAGATATGAAAGGAAACAATACCGAACCAGATCACTGAATCAAGACACATGTAATACCAGAATCTGAGCCATTTTATTAATCAGAAAGTCCATGGAGAGTAATACAAGAAATCAGAATCAGTGCACCTATCCTTGCCCTAGGCAAGTGATGACCCTCCCATACAAGAAATGGCTGCAAATAATGACAGCGTCCAAGCTGCCCTGGAGACTGGTGATGATCTACGCAGAAATTGGGCTGATCCCAAGCTGAAAACCCCCTCTGCTGGAAAACGCTGTCCCTGCTAGTGACAGCGCAGAAACAGGTGCAGCACAAGCCCTCAATCCTCCAGGCAAATGGATCTGCTACAGGATCCTGGAAAACGCTGATGAGCCCTTCTCACACTAGCCTGCTCCTCAGATCTGCGTCCCACCTGATGGATCTGAAGCCTCCAATCAGATCTGCGTCCTTCCCTCTCTGAACTGCGTCCTCCAATATCAAATCTGACATCAAACCCTCAGATCTATACTAGATCTGGAACTATCTCTTCAGATCTACAGCCCCTAGGGCTAGATCTGGTGTTACCCTTTCAGATCTGGACTAGATCTATCAATATCTCCTCAGATCTGTCACTCCTTCAGCTGGATCTGGTGCCAAACCTTCAGATCTGCAATATACAAGACTAGATCTGCCACATACAAGACTAGATCTGCAAGATCTACCCTTTCCACAACTGGATCTAGCAATAAACCTTCGGATCTGCAACTTCACCTCAGTCGCTGGGAGCCGTCCTCACTCTAGGTCGCCCTTCCGCCCCCTCGGTCACGGTTTCCATGAGACCTGGGATCATGGCCTCTCTGGCGCACGTCTCCTTCCCCGAAAGGCACACGTCCTCTCTCCGATGGCTGTCATTCTTCTCCTTCCGTATCTTGGTCATCTTTCCTCCCCTCTACCTCTGTGCCCACAAGAGGGTTTTCTCCTCCTCGTGATAATTCCTTTTAAAATTGCTGCCGCTTCACCAAAATGTACTGTAATAACTCATGCACTCAAGTCCCTGGCCGAGGGTAGAACTAAAACCCACAGGCACTCGAAGTCCCCCGAGGCTAAGGGTGAGATCTCCGACCGGAGACACTCATGCACTAAACAGTGCTGCAGACCGACTAAACAACCGGCGTGCTGAAGCAGACAAGTCTGACTATCAATAAGAATATCAAATCATGAATGATCAAATGAGGTGAGAGCCTCTCCTTTTATAGCACCGATCTCCCTCCAAACTCACTCACCCTGGATCTGCGCAGTTTACCTTGGGTTAACTTTATGTCTCCTCCATCACCCACGTGGACCCCCAAGGCCCCCTCTCTAAGTTACAACGTCCAGCTACTAGGAAAAAGAACACTTTATTATAAAGTGAGGTGGCTAAAGTGAGGTGACCCCTCTTATTTCTCACTTTATTTATTATTTCTATCTAAAGCAGCAAAATAACACAAAAATGCAATATTCCAATTAGCAAAGCTAATTGGGAATATTACAGTCTGTGTCATGGTCTTGGTACTCGTCAATTGATGATCTATAGGAAGAATGATTATTAGTGTTGAAATTTGATGACTAAAAAGTTTCCTGCAATCGCAACCCAGTTTTAATTTCACCTTATCATTCCATTCAGTTAAATGCCCTTTCCCATAAACTCACATTCAACATATGGAATTCTGGAAGTGAAATTTTCGGATTAAAACACATGGGACAGTCAACACATGCTGAAAATAAATAAGGACATAAACAGACTAGCAACACAAAAAATACACAGATTTTTGGTCAACTTAGACCCAAGCAAAACCCCTTCAATCTTCTTCGGGGAAAACCTGTTAGAGAGCTCTTCAAATTTATTTATCTTTCAAGTTCAGGAAAAATACATTTGCATACAAAATTAAACAACAAAATACAACTTATCTCTTGAACCCAAAACTCCTTGAAAATCGTGCCCACTTTGCCTCAATTTTCGTGCCCACCTGAAGTTGAAAAATGTATTGTACGGATGCAGACTATACTGTACAGATTCCGTACAGACTGTACGGATTTCTGTACTGTTGTACGGACTGTACATATTTTTTTTCCAAAAAAAATAAAATTGCTCAAAAACTTCTCTCGAACTGTGTGCATCTCACAGCATTAAATGTTGTTCGTACTGTTGATTTTTATAGCATCGAGAAGCGTTCCAAGTCTCATATTTGATGGAGAGGCTTGGATAACAGTTATCCAGAGAACCCAAAAATCGTTTGAGAAAACTCCACTCGGATATAGCTTTATTAAAATAATTAATTATTTTAATGCAAACCCTAAGTCTAAACTTAGGGAAATTAAAAATTAAAGGGCATTAATAAAGTTGAGTGTGAATCTTCTAGAAAACGAAGATCAAGTCATCTTTTAATCTGAGCCATTGATTAACGATATAATCTTGGTCGTTGATTCATCAGCGAGAAGACTATAAGAAGGGGCTGAGGGTCATTTGGAAATTAAGTCGGGGACACTCTCAGTACCTAAAGAAAATTGATTCTGAAGCAAGAGAATTAGATTTCAGTGTGTGAGATTGTAGAGGCAGGGTTGCAGAAGCAAAAGGAGGAGGGAGGAGTCAGTTATCAGAGAAGAAGAAGTATGGAGGTTGAAGGGAAGGGTGAGTTGATCGGTAGCAAGACCCCCTCCACGTAGAGTTACGCGGTCCAGTGAGAGACTGCACAAAGCCCTCACGCTATATGACACAGAGGGTGAAGGAGGTCACCCCGAGGGTCTGAAATTTGTCTGGATATTCCAGAAAATTCAGCAAGGTGTATGCTATTTTTTCTCTTCTCATCAGACTTTTGTAAATGTACTTTCCATTTCTGAAGATAAATACAAAACCCTCATCTGCTGCACCGGTTTTCCCACATTAGGTTTTTTCGGGGACAATTGTCCAAAAATAATTGTGTTCATATGGTCGTTTCTATTGTGCTACTTGTGTAATTTCTCTTTTTGTTCTTATGCTCTTGATTAAAGTGAAGGTCTACAAATGTGTTTATTTCATAATTTACTGAATAATCTGTAAATAACTTATCTCATAAGTAGGAGAAATAAACCAAGTATTGCAGTAATATTTTCCGTCTTGAAAATTTCACATGGTATCAGAGCAAAGGGCTAAAGACAAAAAGGGAGGATCTGCCACGGACCAAAGATCCATCATCTGGAAGGGTTCACGCAGTCAAAAGGACTCATGCAGTCCTCCAGAGCACGCAAAAATGCAGAGGGAACACAACATGAAAGTTTTGGCATCCATACTAGAGGAGGATCTTGCTTGTGTGTCAAGCACAGTGCCTCCTAGTGTTTGGTATATTGACAGTGGAGCATCTGCTCACATGACGGGGGTTCGAGAATGTTTTTCAAGCTACCAAGAAGAAGAGATGAATTTCCAAATAACTATAGGAAACAAGGCAAAATGTACCCCCATTGAGAGAGGTACCATAACACTTCAGACCGAAGATAGAAACAAGATTTGAGCCACGAATGTTCTACATTTACCAGGGTTAGGGATGAATTTACCCTCAGTGTCTCAGCTACAAAACAAGAGCTATTATGTATACTTTATTAGAGATAAGGTGTATGTCAAACACCCTAGCTAGAGAAAAAAGGAACAAATTGGAGTAAGGAGTCACAAGTTATACAAACTCCAACTTGATTCTCCGGTCGCCCTAATTGGCAGTACAGAAGACAGTGATCTGAATGAGTTATGGCACAGAATGATGGGGCATCTACATCATGGAGCCTTGGGAATTCTCAAGAATACTGTCATAGGGGCTCTTGAACTCAGCACGAAGAAAGATGAGGTTTGCAAGGGGTGCGTACTAGGGAAGTACTATAAGGTAGCGTTTCCAAGAAGCAACAACATAACCAAGAGTGTATTGGAGTTAATACACTCAGACATTTGCGATCCAATGTCCACAACCGCTCTCAATGGTGCAAAGTATTTTGCTACCTTCATTGATGATCATTCCAGAAAAACTTGGATCTATTTTCTGAAAACCAAAGATGAAGTCTATGATCGATTCAAAGATTTCAAAGCCCTAGTTGAAAATTCTACAAGAAAGAAGATCAAGAAGTTGCGGTCAGATAACGGTGGAGAATATATCGATAAGGACTACACAAATTTCTGTGCAAGGGAAGGCATCAAGAGAGAATGGACAGCTCCATACAATCCAGAGTAAAATGGAGTTGCAGAACAGAAGAATCGGACCACAATAGAGGTTGCAAGGGCAATGTTGTACGACCAAGATATGCCCAAATTCTTATGGGCAGAGGCCTGCAATACAACAGTATATATCTAGAACAGAGTTCCCCATAGAGCCTTGGGGAAGGTGACTCCTGAGAGTGTGTTCACAGGCAGCAAGCCAGAGGTGAGCCACATCAGGATATTCGACAGCATGGTGTACTGCCACATTCCAGATGAAAAGAGGAAGAAGTAGGATCAGACTGTGTAAAAGGGTTTCCTTATGGGCTATAGTGAGAATGCGAAAACATATCCCATCTACATTCCAGAGTGTAGGAATTTACAGGGCAAGTTCTGTAGATCAAGAACCAAAGTTCACCGCTCACAAACAAATCACAAATCAGTACACCAGTATAATCACGTGGTTAAAACCCTCAAAGAGGGAAACAGTCCACGCCCTAAGCCAACGCAGCCACTTCAGGGAATTTATTAACATAAAAAGAAAAGTTACATACATTTCTCTCATAAATGGTTACCGGACAAATGACCCTCCATGCTCTTTAAATAGAGATCATGGACCAATCGGGTGTTAAGCCATGGATCAAGTGTCATTAATACCGAGGTGAGAGATAACCGTCGGATCACTACAAATCGTGACCGTCGGATTTATAAGTTACAAATGTACATGGTAAAGAAACACACTTTACCTAACTCTACCCTAGACTAAGTTATTTTTAACTATTTCCTATGTGTCGGAATATCCTAACATCCCCCCTTAAGAACAACTTGGGATAGGATTGAAGGATTTACAAAGGTGACACAAAAGGAGCCTATTTCCTATGTGTCGAAATATCCTAACATCCCCCCTTAAGAACAAATTGGGATAGGATTGAAGGATTTACAAAAGTGACATAATAGGAGAAGGAAGGAGGCATTAGAGCCTATCCCTCCTTAATGACAACTTTCCTGAACTCGAAGCATGGATCGAAGTTTGGTAAACTTCGCTTCTGTGAGAGCCTTCATAAAGATATCATCTACTTGATCATTGATCGGACAATACTGCACTTCAAGAACACGATCATGAATGAGCTTTCTGATGAAGTGTATGTGGAGTTCAATGTGTTTCATACGCTGATGCTGAACTGGATCTTTACATAGCTGAATGGCACTCTAATTATCACACCAAAGTGTAGTTGGATGCTGCTGATGAAGACCAAATTCAGACAGGATCTGACGAAGCCACATGGCTTCCTTGCTGGCTTCAACTGCACCACGATACTCTGCTTCTGCTGAAGAAAGGGAGATGGCACTTTGTTTCTTACAAGACCAAGTAATAGGTCCTAAACCAAGAGTGAATACATATCTTGCAGTGGACTTCTGATCATCAAGGTCACCAGCCCAATCAGAATCAGTGAAACCAATCAACAAGGGAGATGCTCTTTCACTGTAATGAATCCCGAACTGAACTGTACCTCGAATATATCGAAGTATTATTTTATATGCTTTCCAGTGACTTTCATGAGGTTGGTGCATAAACCAAGCGACAAGACCAACGACAAAGGAAAGGTCAGGACAGGTATGGGTTAGATACAAAAGTTTACCAACAAGTTGACGGTATAAGGTAGCATCAACTTTAGGGGTAGTACAGTTGATTGAAAGCTTGAATCCAGACTAAAAGGGAGAAGGGGTAGGCTTACAGTCTTCCATGTGAAAGTGGTGTAGAATATCACAGGCATACATGGACTGAGAGAGGGTAATGCCTTCCTTGGATTGCAATACTTGAAGACCAAGGAAATAATGCAAGTGTCCTAAGTCTATCATTTCAAACTTCTTTTTGAGGGCTAGACTTCATGGTTTATATGGTTTGGATCACTACCGGTAAGGATAAGATCATCAACATAAAATAAGGATGATGAAGAATTACACTTTCTTGGTGTAGGCTTGAGTGTTGTTAGTATGACATAAACCATTATCTAGAGGAATCTATCATTTGTATACAGCCCAAGGAGGCTTGTTTGAGACCATAGAACTTCCTAAGAGGCAACAAACAAGGTGGAGTCTTTTTGGATAATGGCTTGAGGAGGTTGTTCCATGTAGATTTCTTCATGCAAATCTCCATGTAAGAAAAGGCGGTTAACATCCATCTGAAGGACTTCCCATTTAAAGGAGCCAGCAAGGCAAAGAATAAGGTGGATATAATTCATTTTGGCAACAGGGGAGAAGGTTTCAATATAGTCAATGCCTTTAACTTGTGAAAAACCTTTAGCGACAAGATGAGCTTTATGTCTATCCACTTTTCCATCTGGTCCAAACTTTGTTTTCTAAACCCTTCTGCATATGAAAAAAAAATTTCCTTTAGGAAGAGGAACAAGATCCCAAGTATTGTTTGCCAATAAGGAATGATACTCTTCATTCATAGCTTCATCCTAATCTCGATGACCGAAGGCTTCTTCAAAGGTTTCTGGATCAATTTTCTCTAGAACTTGAGCTAATAAGGAAGAGGCTCTTTAAAACTGAGAACATGTACGTCATCAATCAGTAGGGTCACCTGCAAGAGAATCTGCTGCATCATGAGTAGAGTGGACCCATCTTGAGGCGGTGGAGTATGATGAACAATTTCACAGTGGAGGAAGTTGTCATCCTTGCTATCATCATCCCAGACTAGAAGGAATGCTATTAAAAATAGAAGAGAGAGGGTAACATATGCCGAATGAGGCATGATGGTGCTTTGGCGTAGAACTAGGCTCACAGGCCGATATATTTTCATCAAATTTTACATCTCTTCTAATGATAATATTTTTGGAATTTGGTTGAAGAAGTCTATATCCTTTGACATCTTCAGAATATCCAACAAAAATACATTTTTCACTGTTAGGTTCTAAGGCTTTTTTTATCGCATTTGGAATATGGGCCCAAGCATCACTTCCAAAAACATGAAAGTGACTTACATCTGGTTTGATGGAGCTCCAAGCTTCTTCTGGAGTTATATTCTTTAAAACCTTAGTAGGAGTGCGATTTACTATGTAATTTGCATAGTTAATTGCTTATGCCCAAAAATTGAGACTAAGTCCTTTAGATTGAAGCATATAATTAGCCATTTCTTTTAAGGTGCAATTCTTCCTTTAAGCTACACCATTTTGTTGTGGAGTATATGGAATGGTATGTTGCAATTGAATGCCATGCTCAGTGCAGAAGTTGATAAATTTGTTGTTAACATATTCTCCTCCATTGTTTGATCTTAACTTAAGAATTGTATGTCTAGATTGTTTCTCAACAAAGGCCTTAAAGGCCAAGAACATGTTAAAATTTTCACTTTTGAGTTTTAAGAAGAATACCCAAGTGTGTCTTGAAAAATCATCAATGACAGTTAAGAAGTACTTGCAACCAGAGAAAGAAACAACAGGAAGTGGACCACATAAATCACTGTGCACAAGTTGCAAAGGGGCTGAAGCGTGCCAGGAGGCATGTTTGTCAAAACTATCTCGATGATGTTTTCCGAGTACACATTCGGAGCAAACACCATCTCGACAAGATACCATAGGAAGACCTATCACCATTTTTTCCTTACATAGAGTTTGAAGAGAGCGATAGTTTAAGTGGCCAAATCGCTCATGCCAAAGTTTGCTCACATCATCATTATGAGCAAAAAAAACAGAGGGAAGAGATGATCACCCAAAGTTGTCAAACTTATACAACCTTTTGGAATCATCAACAATGCCAGTAGCTAAAATATGTTTAGGATATTTGAGGTCCTTGATTACAACATCATGAGGTGAGAATTCTACTATTTTCCCTTCACCTAAATGAGTTATCTGATAAACAGATAGAAGATTGCATGACAAGGTAGGAACACATAGTACATCATTAAACTGATCATTATCTAGATGAATGGTTCTAGATCCTACAACACTAAGAGATATATCATCACCAACATAAATATGTTTGGTGTTACAATCATTTAAAGAAGAAAACATGGATTTATTTTTAGCCATGTGGTAAGAATCTCCAGAATCAATGAGCCACTCATGAGAAGGAGAAGAAGAAGATACATTTAATGCATAACCAGATCTTGATGCTTGAAAACCACAAGCAGAAAGTGCCATGCCTGAAGATGAAGGTGAAGAGTGCTCCAAATTGATATTGTGCTTCTTCATTGTTGCTTCTAAGGCTTCCATCTTCTTAAAACATGTGGACTCTATATGGCCATCCCGATTGCAAAAGTTGCAATGTTTATCTGTCTTCTTCCCTTTGTTTTGATTTGCCTTATTATTTTGGTGATTTGATTTTTCAATTTGCGGCTGAAATTGCTTAGGGCCCTTGTTTGGTTTAGGACCATATTTTTTAGGATACTGCTTCTTGGGATTCTTTTGATATGGTTGTTGTTGGGCTACTAAGGCTTTCTTAGAAGCATTTCCAGCAGTGATAAGACCAAGGTGTAAAAGTTTTTCTTGTTCTCTTATCAAAGAATCACAAAAGGCATCAAAAGAGGGATTCTTGTAGGTGGTTCCTAAAGAAATGATGGCTTCTCTGGTGGAATGGAAGGCAGAAACAAATACAGAGTATGCAGAACCAAGCTGAGCAAGAATGCAATATATGAGGCTACCATTGTCCTTTTTTATCTTACAACCTTCTAAAAGAATTCTAAGGGTCTTAAATTTGGACAAAAAATCTTCAATGGAGGAGAAATTATTGGGGTCCAAAGTAAGCAACTCATTTTCAAGCTGGTGGGCCCGGATTTGATTTTGAATGCCAAAAACAGTTTTTAGCTTTTCCATGGCCTCATCAGGGGTGTCAATGTCAAGGATATGAAATCGCAGATCTTGAGCAATGGACATTCCTATCAACCCTCGTGCTTGATCTTGTTTATTTTCCCATTTAGCAGCTTTATCATCATCGGAAGGTTTAGTTTCTTGTCCTGTGGCTATTCTATAAAGCCCTTTACTCTAAGTATATCTACCATGTGAGGTAGCCATTTGAAATAATTGGTGCTGTTAAAAATAACCGGGCATGCACTTTCAATTTTTTTTTTAAAATTAAAGTTGAGAAAAGTTGAAACTAACTTCTCCAATGGAAAGATCTCAAAAAATTAGGCCATTTCAAAAAAAACGGCTCGAAAAACGGCTTTCGGATGAAGAAGTTATGCCTTTTGAAAAATCTGAGTTGTAGATGCTAAATAGTTACAGGAACGGGATGAAGTGCGGCTTTTAAAAAAAAATTCCACCCCTTTGAACAAAAACTGTTTACAAAAGAAGCTTGAGAAGGAGACTTGAACCCAAGACCTCTATTCTCATAAACTAACCCCTCACCAAGTGAGATAGTAAAAATATCACATTGTTGTATGAAAGGAGGAAGGAGTTTTTTTTTTTTTTAACTCCTCGGTGTGCGTGCCTTTTCCTGCACAAAAAAACACAAAAACCGAGCAAAAAAAACGAAATGCAAAGCCTTATGGCAGAATGTTAGATTTTTGGTTACCCTTACCAGAAACTATCACTTTTTTTACTATTTCTGATTTCTCGAGATTGCACAAAGATGTGGGGAAAGAACATACGTAGCAAAAAAAAACCCTTTTTCCTGTTTCTAATTTGCCAAGATCGCACGGAGCACACAGCAAAGAGCATACAGAGAGAAGAGGGTATAGATCCGGAAAATAAATAAAACCTTACTACCGAAAATTTAAAATAAAAAAAATAAAAAAAAAAAAAAACCCGAAATAAGCAGAACTATTAACAAATATAGCTGCAAAATAGATGCTTTATACCTCTAGATCTAAACTGACATAACTTGGGCAGCGAGAAACCTTTTCGCATGAAACGAAAGGCGTTCCTCACTGTAACAGATGCTCCGGATACAACTGAGCAGTTCTCCAAGTGCAAAATTGTTCATAAATAGTAGATCTATAAAACGGCATTCGCATGCAGTCAAACCAGCTTCGGATTTTGATCAACAACAGATGCAACCCTCAAAATAGCTCTGATACATGTAGGAATTTACAGGGTAAGTTCCGTAGATCAAGAACCAAAGGTCACCGCTCACAAACAGATCACAAATCAGTACACCAGTATAATCACGTGGTTAAAACCCTCAAAGAGGGAAACAGTCCACGCCCTCAGCCAACACAACCACTTCAAGGAATTTATTAATATAATAAGAAAAGTTACATATGTTTCTCTCATAAATGATTACCGGAAAAATGACCCTCCATGCTCTTTAAATAAATATCATGGACCAATCCCGTGTTAAGCCACGAATCAAGTGCCGTTAATACCGAGGTGAGAGATAACCGTCGGATCACTACAAATCGTGACCGTCGGACATCGGGTGTTAAGCCACGAATCAAGTGACGCAGTCCTTACGCTACCCTGGGAAGGGTCTGCGTAAGCCCAGAGGCCTTCTGCAGCTTCAGTGCTGTCTCCTGGATCTACTTTCCCTTGATGTCAAGATGCCCTTTCCGGATCTGCTGCTTCTTCTGCCACCCTGCCAAGAAAATAATTCTTCAGCTGATTGCTGGAGATTCAACTTGATCTGCTATTGCTCTGATACCATGTGAAAATTCTACTGCAGTGTATTGGTTTATTTCCTCCTACTTGATTTAATTTATACAAGTTATATTTCAGAAATTAGATTCAGAAAATACCGAAAATAAACACAACTACAACCTACACATGTAGATCATTTACTGAATAATTCACTCATGCAACAAAGTGACACATGGATTTTTGGACATAAGTCCCCGAAAAAACCCAAAGCGGGAAAACTTGTTCAGCAGATATGAGGGTTTTGTTATTGAGTAGTTATGAGTACAGCAAATCTGGAATCCAGCCTTGGAAAACCTGACAGAGAATAAAAGATATAAAATCTGCATCTTACCTGAAGATCTAGTGCCAAATATCTGACTGATCCACACCCTCAAACGAGATTTATAGGACTCAGCCCGAATCTGACCCTCGAAACCCTCAGTGCTGCTTTTGAAGCCCCAACGTTGCCTTGGAGGGACTGTGTCAGCCTCTGCGTTGCCCTAGGAGGGCCAGTGTCACCCTAGGAGGGTCTACGCTGCCCCTACACTGCCTCTACTTGGCCAGCGTCAGCCCAGCGTGGCCCTAGCTGCCTTTGCGCTGCTTCTGCGTTGTCCCCACTGATCTAAAGCCTCTCTGCACTATCCTTGAGCTGCTCCTCTTGCCTCTTGTTGTCCCTTGGCCCCGGAATCAGAACATTCCCTTGGCCAATACTACCCCTCACTGCAGGAAATTCCACTGGAATTTCTTAGCAAGCCTGCCCTAGAATTCCAGATCTATTCCTCACTTCTACAGAAATTGTGTGTGTTCAACTGACCCTCAAGTCTTTCTCTTATACTTTTTCGTTGAACTCTTCAACGGCCGATATTAAATCATACATCAATGGCCGAGATTAAAAGACTGCTTGATCCATGTGACTTAAGACAATTTCAGCACGTGTTAATTAATTCACTTTAATTATTTTATTTTCCTAAGTTAGACTTAGGAAATCCATTAAAAATTAATTATTTGAATGACTTCAACACAACTTGAATTTTCTCAAATCCATTTATGGGTCTTGTAGATCAAGTCTACTCTAGTCCCTCCACAAAATTTGGGATCTAGAGCACAACTGATGCTACCCCAATTACACAAAATCTCAACAGAGAGCCTTTAGGAAATCTCGGGAAATGGCCACAGATATGCAGATTGAGAAGGATCCACTAGTATAGCCTCAACGGCCTACAAAGGATGAGACAAGTGCCTCTCCAAGGCACAAGGATTCTGAGGAGAGCTCCTCCTCCGAAGAACAGGAAGAAGAGCAGCTAATACCACCCACCACTGATGGGAGACCGAGTAGACAACTTCAACAAATTCTTAAGGATGCAGAAGAATTGTTGGAGCCCCTAGAGAAGGAAAGAGGATAAGGAAGCAGCCAGGCAGATATCAGGCACTAGTAGCTCAGGTTGGTGAATCGTCCACCTTTCAGGAAGTAGCTCAGCATCAAGTATGGGTGGATGCCATGGTGGAGGATTATAGCTCCATCCTGACAAATGATGTCTAGGAAGTAGTCCCTAGCCCACAGGATAGGTCAGTTGTAGGATTTAGGTGGATCTACAAGATCAAGTATGCTATAGATGGCAGCATAGAGAAGTTCAAGGCAAGATTTGTAGCTAAGAGGTATGCACAGAAGGAGGGTATTGATTATGAGGAAACCTTCACCCCTGTAGCTCGCTACACCTCTATCAGATCCGTCATCTCTCTGGCTGCACAAATGGGATGGGAAATCCACCAAATGGATGTCAAGACAGCGTTCCTGAACGGGGTGATAGAGGAGGAAGTGTACATAGAACAACCAAAGGGCTTCAAGACTCATGAGCAGAAGACTCATGTTTGCAGGCTTAAGAAAGCCTTGTATGGTTTAAAACAAGCCCTCAGGACGTGGTATGGGCGGATTGATAGCTACTTGCAGAAGATGGAGTTCGTCAAGAGTGATGCAGACCCCAACCTCTACTACTTAAGAGTAAGGGATAAGCCGTTAATTCTAGTACTATATGTGGATGATCT
Source organism: Pinus albicaulis (assembly GCA_034641835.2). Taxonomy (NCBI): domain Eukaryota; kingdom Viridiplantae; phylum Streptophyta; class Pinopsida; order Pinales; family Pinaceae; genus Pinus; species Pinus albicaulis. The sequence goes on from CM076571.1 coordinate 784,236,919, forward strand.
GTTTCTCACTGGATCATCCAAGCTCATCAAGGACTGCAAGGAGAATCTAGCTATAGAATTCAACATGAAGGACCTGGGGCAGATGCACTATTTTCTTGGATTAGAAGTCTGGCAGCAGAAAGGGGAAATCTTCTTGGGGCAAGGAAGATACAAGACAAAAATACTGAAAAGATTTCAAATGGAGGACTGTAGACCCATGCCCACACCAATGATTACTAACTGGAAGAAGATAGACACAACGGGAGATGATGAGGTTGATCCCACTTTGTATAGGCAGCTCATCGCATCATTGATGTATCTAGTCAATACTAGACCAGACATCTGTTATGCAGTGAATACCCTCAGTCAGTTCATGGTAGAACCAAGGAGGGCTCACTGGGCAGCAGCCAAGCATGTTCTCAGATATCTAAAGGGGATAGTCGAGCATGGGTTAAATTACACCAAGAGCAATGAGGTCTAGTTGAGTGGGTTCACAGATGCAGATTGGGCTGGAAGCACAGTGGATCGGAAAAGTACCAGTGGGTATTGTTTCAGTCTCAGATCAGGAATGACCTCCTAGTGCAGCAAGAAACAAAAGTCCATAGCACTAAGTTCAGTCGAGGCAGAGTACATGGCAGCAAGCACAGCTTTGTGCGAGGCCATATGGCTCCGCAAGTTACTCTTGAACCTACTCAAGAAGCGGATAGAACCAACTGGGATTATGTGTGATAATCAGAGTTGCATTAAGCTCTTTGAAAATCTTGTGTTTCATGACCGGTCAAAACACATTGACATTCGGTGCCACTTCATTAGGGACTATGTCCAAAGGGGAGCAGTACAGTTGCGATACACTCCTATAGGGGAACAGGTGACAGATATCCTCACCAAGGCTCTAAGTAGGATTAAGTTCACCTACTTCAGAGAGAAGATGCAGATGGTCGAGAACCCTTTCCATTATAGGGAAGGGTGGTCTTCAGAAACAGAGGGAGCTGCAGTACGGATGAGGCAGTGGCAGAGATAGTGTCACAGGCAGCAGCCAGGACAGCATCAACGTAGCAGATGTTATAAGAGTTAGAGCAGTGCAGTGGTATCTTGCTTGAACACTTTCCTCGCTAAGAGGGAGTGTTGATTTTTATAGCATCGGGAAGTGTTCCAAGTCTCATATTTGGTGGAGAGGCTTAGATAGCAGTTATCCAGAGAACCCAAAAATCGTTTGTGGAAATTCCACTCGGATATAGCTTTATTAAAATAATTAATTATTTTAATGCAGACCCTAAGTCTAAACTTAGGGAAATTAAACAATTAAAGGGTAGTAATAAAGTTGAGTGTGATTCTTCTAGAAAATGAAGATCAAGTCATCTTTTAATCTGAGCCATTGATTAACACTATAATCTTGGTTGTTGATTCATCAGCGAGAAGAATATAAGAAGGGCCTTGAGGGTCATTTGGAAATTAAGCCGAGGACACTCTCAGTACTCGAAGGAAATCAATTCTGAAGCAAGAGAATTCGATTTCAGTGGGTGAGATTGTAGAGGCAGGGTTGCAGACGCAGAAGGAGGAGGGAGGAGTCAGTTATCGGAGAAGCAGAAATCTAGAGGATGAATGGAAGGGTGAGTTGATCGACAGCAAGACCCCCTCCACGCAGAGTTACGCAGTCAAGGAGAGACTGCACAGAGCCCTCACACTGGGTGACGCAGAGGGTGAAGGAGGTCACCCCGAGGGTCTGAAATTTGTCTGGAGATTCCAAAAAATTCAGCGAGGTGTATGCTAATTTTTCTTTGCTCATCAGACTCTTGTAAATGTACTTTCCATTTCTGAAGATAAATACAAAACCCTCATCTGTTGCACCGGTTTTCCCACATTGGGTTTTTCCGAGGACAATTGTTCAAAAATAAATGTGTTCATATGGTTGTTTCTATTGTGCTACTTGTGTAATTTATCTTTGTGTTCTTATGCTCTTGATTAAAGTGAAGATCTACAAGTGTGTTTATTTCAGAATTTACTGAAGCATCTGTAAATAACTTATCTCATAAGGAGGAGAAATAAACCAAGTATTGTAGTAATATTTTCTATCTTGAAAATTTCACACGGACTATACCTTTTGTTGTCTTCTATGCCTTGATTTCCATGCCCAGTTTTGCCCAGAAATCACTCCTTTAGCTTGCTGCAACAAATTTCTCTTTAAGAACTTTTCTCTAGCTCTCAACCTCCTTTCTCCAATCTGCTCATGAGGAATGAATGAATCTAGTCTCTCATTTCTTTTCCCCCTTTTGTTTCTGTAAATTACTTTTGGGCAACCCTAAGATCTAATGGCTCAGATTCATTTAGATCAAGGGATGAGAATAGATGTGCATTTAATTCTCACTTTCTATTTTTTAACTCATGCATTAAATAAAGTACCCACATTGTACTTTATGTCTAAAGTCACTTTTCACTTTATAATTAACATTGACTTTACCACTTGTACAGTCATTTTCACTTTATAGTTTAATATTGCCTTTACCATTTATAAAGTCACTTTCACTTTATAATTTAACATTGACTTTACCACTTATAAAGTCACTTTCACTTTATAAAGTCACACTTAGGAAAAGAATTATTTTGGACACTTTTCCCTAGGTAGAGACTAACGCATGGGAAACCACTTGTCCAAGGTACATTAAAAATCAACAATTGAGTTTTCCTCCCCAAGAGGGAGAGGTTTTAGCCCTGGCTTGAAAGCCTAATTATTTGTGTCTCTTGTGCATTTGATAATTGACATGATGAAGAACGTAATAATCTAACAAAGATAAGATCTAAGTGAAAGAAGCATAACGAAATCACAAGTAATTATCATGAAAGAGAAATTGAATTAAACACCCTAATTTCTCAACAAGCTAACTTTTACTTTGCTTCAAATAGCTTAAATTTTATCATTAAAAGTTATGGAGAACCTCCATTTCAAGATTTCTAGTAATGAAAGAAAACCCATCTAACTCCATAAGGACTTTCAGGCTTCAAAACACTTACATCTTTTCCAGCATCTTAGCATATATGTAAAATAGGACCCTGTACTACTTCATCCCGTGCACCTTGAGAAAGGAATTGTGGCATTTTAAGATTGAACCTATAAGGGGAATCAGGTTGCTCAATGGTGGCAAATGATTGAAGCCTATACGCTATCAAAAAAAGCCAAGTGACTTAAAACATCAACTGACAGTAGTTGTTTGAACTTTGATCGATTCACCAAGAGAAAGCAAACTTCAAATTCTTGGATTTGGTTGAATTGGTCTTACAACCTAGACATCAGATGATCTATGTACTAATTTTATTACAGTATGATGATTATTGCACTATAGAGTGACATTTAGAGCCTCAATGTTTAAGTATGTTCTTTTAGAAGATAAATTTTATGCATCTCAAAACTTAATCTCAATGTACTTATTCTATTTGCATCTTTACCTACAATATAAATTCACAAATTTTGAATATTTGGTGTCTAATGATTTAGATTTACATTGAAATATGTGAACATTTATTTTAATATAACACTAACCATTTCATGGATTTTTATTCCACTGCTTTTTACATCCATTTTTTGGTCGGTTTCAATCTGATTTGTAATTTGAGGGTGATTCAGTTCCAGTTCTAGTAACTTTGGCTGAGAGCCACATCATAAGTGTACGTTCTTGGATTAGACATATTGACATGGTTGTTAGTTTTCTTTAAATACAACATTTTGGAACTCGGGACTAACTTTTAATGTTGAGATATTGGCTTTGATTAGTTCTAGATTGAATACTTGTAAGAAAGATATATAGTTTTGTGACAAGGATAATAGGATATCCTCTATTTCCTATTTTGGGTAAGGGTCCTTCATCAGCAGGCTTGTAGCCCCCTTCATGCAATCTTTAAGAAAATATAAGCAATACAATCAATTTCTTGAATAAGAAAACTAGTGACTTCTATTTCTTTTAGAAGTAAAATCAAAATATATATAGTGTGGTCCACTAAATCTCAATTCTAAAAATTATTACATTCACACAACTCTTATGTCAAACTTGCATACCCAAGGCTAAACAGAAGATGCAAGAAACTTGTCTATAAGCAACATTTAACCTTTCTCGGAAAATATAGAAAAGAAATGGATATGGATGCGCTCATGATAATAGCAACAGTAAACATCAATCATCCAGAATGAAGAGATGACTACTTACAGTTTCACCAAATTTGTCATGTTAACAAATGTCTTCGGAATCACAGTGTCTGTGAAGTGGTTATTATCAAGTTGTCTGCCAATGAACAAAGTCAAAAGAAAACTTCATCAGCAAATGGAATTGAGCATGTAATATTTTCTAATATATTCATCTTTCACATCTAATCCCAAACACATACTGGCAAGCACATTCAGAAAGCCACTACAAAAATTCTTGAAAAAGGAATAACTTGTTTAGACATATCAACACAAATTGAAATGATAAAAAAGTACACAACCACCCTAGAAAATCTAAAAGTGGTGTATTTAAATGAAAAATGATATCACTGGTTTTCTGAACTTGTTTATGGTATACATTTCACAAATATTTGGAAGAAGATTTCCTTAGAACTAGTCAGAATGCCACAAACAAGAATTCAGCCCTGACATACCACAATGATCAGAAATTCAAAGTCTTCTTCAAAGCAGTATGGATGTTTTCATAAGTAGAAAATCTATATATTCCAATTTAATCAGAAGCTTAGGGAAGTCATAGCATGTCTTCACATTCTTTACTCATCTATATCTTGCACTTCATCATTGCTCTACATATTACACTACATTTCAAAGATGCAGACGTGAAGATTCTGAAAATCAATGAGGTGAGCTTATTCTTTTCTGGAGCAATGAGTAGAAGCATTATGAAAAAAATAGTTCCTGTAATCATCAAATATCCTTTCCTATGAGCAGATCAGCCATTTCTTGATAACAACTAGATGAAAGCCTCTTTATCAATGGTTTAATAACACCTAGTTCGAGTCCCATTGACCTGTTTTGGTCATTAGTGGACATTAATATTGTTGCCCCTCATATTGCATGAGGTTCCAGTGTTCATGCATGATATACATCACGTTCCAGTAACACATCAAACACACTTCTTGGCAGACACCGATGCACTATATGACAGATACAGGGGTTTTATTGTGGATGCACACATTCTCCTTAGCATTTTCCCTACGGAATGTCCGACCACACTCAACCATGGGTAATGATGTGAACAGGAGAGAGCCCAAGCGCAGAGTTATTTGTTTATGCCTGTTGATCCTTGCAAGATCTATAGTTGTTGATCATTGATGTATTATTGGTTTATATTCGAGCACCCTTGGTATTATGATGTATTTGAAAGTTATGGTGACATAATTAGTGTGTTGATAAGTCACTAGGAGAAAGCACTTCACATCATGCCTGTTACCCACCAAAAAGTGGACAACCATTAGAAGAAATTATTTCTCCTCATTTGAGATTCGTCTAGCCAATAGCCACATGATAGTTAACACATAACGCTATGCCAAAATTCTCCACCTATTGCTTCGATTAGATCTATTTCCCATCTAGCATTTCCTCTTTAAGGACGGTGGGTCCTCTACCAATGAGTACTCTAACCATTATTGCAACCATGTGCTTTCATTTAATGTTATGAGAATAATAATATGGATCACGGATAAAACTGGATGATTGACTGATACCAATTCTATCCTGGTTCCCACACTTCACTTTGGAGGTCAGTCTTTGACTCTTGTCTAGAGGGACCTCCTCTGAGGCCTTAAGGTTTACGAAGGGCAATATTGGGGTAGCTCTGATTGATATAGCATGTCCAAGGTAATCCATACTAACTATTTTCCATCTCTCCCAATTATCATCTCTAATCTTTGGGTTGGTATTCATTGGTCATTGTGATTCACACCCTTCATCCACATCTTTGAGTCAAGGTCCATAAACATGGCCCTAGAGGTTGATGCAGCTAAAAGAAAGTTAAAGGCATATAAAGCCGCAATGAAAGAAAATGTAGAATGCAAAAGATGGTTGGGACAGAATTAAGCACGTGGGAAAAACTATAGCATGAGCTCTACCCCCATCATTAACCATCACCCAGTGCCTAAAGCAGTTAATGTTTCATCTAAAGAAAGGAACTCTTGAATATCCCAACCCTAATGAGTGAGAAACTGCTACATATTCAAGGGATATTGGAAAAGTATAAAAGCAAGCTTGAGCTCCTAATCCATGCACCAAAGAAAGGCAAATCATTAAAGTATAAGGCACACCATAGGGGTGCAAAAAGAAGGGAAAGGAAAGGGCTAACTCATGCCACCATGATTTCTCCCTCCTTACATCATTACACTCAAGTCGTTGGACCCACATTAGTTGGTCTCATAGTTGTGGCACCTTCCTGTGAAAATTTTCAACCAGTTGCAGTGATAGATTTATTTCTCCTACTTATTACTTTAATAAGTTATTATTCATAAATCTTTTGGAAAATATCGAAATAAATACTACTGCAACATTTACAATTATATATGCAGAGAAATAAACAGTAGAGAACATAAGCACAAGAATCAATCACATATACATAGTTATTTTTGGACAATTATCCTCGGAAAAACCCAATGTGGGAAAACCGGTGCAGCAGATAAAGGTTTTATTAATTCTTCAGCAAATGATATCTTTACAGAGAAAATATTCGGCAGATAAATTCTAAACCACCTGAGACTGAATACCCAGCGTACTCAGACAAATTTATGAAACCCAGAACAGCCCCTGCAAGCCCCTGCGTTAGTCTGCGTGATTCTCTGCGCAGTCCCAGCGCTGGACTGCGTGAATATGCGTCGAGTCTCTGCGTTGTAGCCTCAAGCTACCTTCAGTGAACCTTTGCTGCTCTCCGACCCTGATCTCGATCACCCATGACTTCCTCCTACTTTTGCAACTCTTCTCGCCCTGAAACTCTCCCACTGAGATCAAATTCCACATCAGAATAGATCTCCTTCGGGTACTGAGTGTGTGCCCGACTTGTTTTCCAAATGACCCTCAAGCCTTCTTTTATAATCTTCCTGTTGAAGAACCAAAGGCCCAAATTAAAAGATTAATTAGTGGCTAAGATTAAATCTTGACTTTATCCATGTTTTCTAGAAGATTCACACTCTGAATTGTTAATGTCCTTTAATTATTTCCTTTTCCTAAGTTTGGACTTAGGGTCTCTTATTTTAATAAGTCTTGAACCGAGCGGAATTTCCACAAACTATTTATGGGTTCTTTCAAATGCTGCGATCCAAGCCTCCCTGCAAAGTTTGAGACTTGGAACACTTCTGGATGGTACAGAAATCAACACTCCCTCTTAGCGAGGAAAGTGTTCCAACAATATCCCTGCTGCATGGTGCTCTAATTTTGAAGCACTCTCTACGCTGCTGCCCCCCATACTGTCGCCTTTGACACTGCCACTGTCACTTGTTGCATTTGTACCACACCTCCCTCTGAATACTAAATCCTCCATCCTTGCTATTGGAAGGGGTTCTTCATCATCCCCATCTTCTCTCGGAAGTAGACAAACTTTGTCTTTCCTAGAGCCTTAGCGAGGATGTCTGCCACCTGTTCTCCTGTTGGAGTGTATTGCAACTGAACAGCTCCACGTTGTACCTAGTCCCTGATGAAGTGACACCAGATGTCAATATGTTTCGACCTATCATGAAACACAGGAATTTCAGAGAGCTTTATACAACTCTGATTAGCACATAAAATGTTGGTCGCTTCCATTTTCTCCTTGAGTAGATTTACTAACAGTTTCCTAAGCCATATGGCTTCGCACGAAGCTGTGATAGCTGCCATATACTCTACCTTTGCTGAACTCAGTGCCACGGACTTCTATTTCCTACTGCACCAGGAAGTCATTCCTGATCCCAGACTGAAACAGTGCCCACTGGTACTCTTCTGATCAACTGAACTTCCAACCCAATCTGCATCAGTAAAACCACTCAACTTGACATCATTGTCACGAGTGTACTTCAATCCAAGCTCGATTGTTCCTCGAAGGTACCTGAGAACATGTTTGGTTGCTGCCCAATGTGCCCTTTTTAGTTCCACCATGAACTGACTTAGGGTATTAACAGCATAACAGATGTCTGGACTTGTTTTTACCAGATACATCAATGAGCCTATGAACTGTCTGTACAACGTAGGATCAACTTCCACATCATCGGACGTGTCGATTTTCCTCCAGTTGGTAACCATTGGAGTGGTCATGGGTCCACAATCCTCCATCTGGAATCTCTTCAGAATCTTTGTAGTGTATCTTCCTTGACCAAGGAAGATCTCCCCATTTTGTTGCCAATCTTCCAATCCTAGAAAATAGTGCATCTGTCACAGATCCTTCATGTCAAACTCTTTGTTGTCACACAAATTGTCAAGGCACCGCGACAACGGCTCAAATCGGGGGCTGTCACATTGATCCCCAATCTCTTTATTTAAGTTGTCTTTTTGCAAGCTAAGAGAGGTAGACCCTATTAGAAATGAAGAGGAAGAATTCAGGAGACACAGCTAAAACACCAAATACTTGATGAAATGAACGGGGTTCCACAAATCTAAATTAGATTTCACATTTAAGACTAGTGCCTTATGGAGTCAAACAGAATCCCGTTATGCGATTATAAACAAGTAAGTGACGATTAACTGCTGCTTATTAAAACACGATTGATCACAATGATATTTAATTGAAAATGCCACAACCATGAATAACAATAACATGAGAATGCCAGATGCTTGAAAGATTTCCGAAAAATAAGATATTCCAATTATAACCCAGTTCGAAAATCAAAATGCTCCACAGTCAAACTTTAGAATAAAAATTTTAGCACATTTGACTATAGAAAATTTATAATTTTGTATTTTTTGTATTTTCCAGATTTTTAAAATTTTTAAATTTTGAAATTTTTTTATTATTATTATTTTTTTTTATTTTTTATTTTTTGCATCTAAAATTTAAAATCTAAATCTAAGACTAACTAAATGTAAAAAGGCTCTAATTTTAACAAAATTTAAACTCTAAAGTTAATCTTAAAAAAAAAAAAATTAAAACTAAAGCTAATATTAAAATTTAAAATCTAAAAGCTAACCAAATCTAAAACTAAGTTAAATTTAAACTAAGATTAAATCTAGCTAATTTAAAGCTAAGTTAGAGTTAGGCTAAAATTAAATCTAAATTAAAATAAATCTAAAACTAGAATTAAACCAAACTAAAAAAATCTAAACCTACGCTATCATAAACCAAACGCAAAATCGAATTAAATATAACGTGAAGTCTTGTTTCTTTTTGAATCTGCGGTTTTTTATATGTGCTTTAATGCAGCTCGAGAGGGGCGGAGGCTCAACGGTAGAGCAGGGTGAAGTTGACGGAAGGATAAGGAGACACGTTCTGAAGAAGGGAGACAACAAATCGACATAAGGTTTAATACAAGTGAACGCAGGATCTGCTGCGTGGAGATGAGTTCGATGAGTGAGGAGCAGCTATGAGGCACGACTGAATCGCAAAGATGGCAGCAATGTGGTAGAGGATTCAATGGGATCACTTGCGGAGATGGACGGCAAAAGGAAAGGAGTTGACGGTCTTGGACACAGATGTAAATGAGTAGTTTTTTATGCAGGTCGATGAAGGAATGATGGCTGGCGTGACGCAGATAGCAAGATGAAGAACGCAGGCTCGGACAAGAGGTGGCGGGCTTGTTTGCAGGCAGCGGTGTGAATTGAAAGTCGATGGATAGTGTTCAAACGTGAGGGCAGTGAGCGACTTGGACAAGTGAGGAAACGTAGAAGAAGGAGAGGGGAGAAATGGAGCCGACAGGATGGAATAGAAAAGACGGAATCGTTTGAAAAATGGCAAGGAATGAGAAAGAAGTCGACAACAACGTAGGAGAAAATTGGACAGTGGCAGAGAAAGAGAGCATCCGACAGAAAACAATGGATGGATAGAGCCTGAGGAAAGGGAGAAGTTTTAGCCAGCTCACAGAACCAGCAATGAAACTAGTACATCTAAAAAATTTCCCTCCAATTAAACGATTTCTCCTGCAAACTTAGATTTATATGCTCCTCAAATCGAATAATGTCTAGATTTGTCCACAGTAGTAATTTGAGGCCAGATCTATCATTTGGAGGCTAGATCTGCCTCAGATCTTAAAAAAAAAAATCGATTTGAACCCTGAATCTGCAAGAGACCAGCCAGATCTGAAGATACACACCAAGAAACGATTAAACCCTTACAGTCCTAAAAGAAAATTTACAAATTTACAACTAGTTTACAGATTTAAAACCCTCATGGTCAGATTTGAATCCATTTTAGAACAATTTTTAGAGATTTAAAATGTTTCGGAGAGGCACAAGCCTTAGAAAACCCTGCAAAACCACCAATTTCGTAAGATAGACTTGGAATTTAACAAATAATGAGCTTTTCAGACTAATGCTTGTTGAGAGTCGGCTGGTCCAACCGAAGACTTCTCCAGACACTCAAATCTTAAGAAAAATAATTCTCTGCACACTTAGATCTGAACCTTAGATCGATAGAGATTTAAGAAAACAACATAAGACCTTTTCAGAAAAATCAGAATGTTATTTTATAAACCCAGAAAACTGCACAAGATACCTGTATGCAGATTAATCTATGAATGCCATCAACCATAAAATGCAAGAAACAAAGTAGCAGAGTTTAGAGACAATTCACCACATAGATCTGAGAAGGAACATCAAGATTTGTAACCCCAAAGTCTTTATTTTTTATTCATCAAGAAAATTTACAAGAGCTTCTAAGAACAAGTGCACTATCCTAAGATCGGATGATTCAAGACTGACAAAGACCTCTAAATTTATAGGACAAAATCTCCAATGGCTAGTTTGGATGATCCTTGTCAAAATAATCTCAACCGTCCAAAAGATTTAATCATCTTTTAATCTAGAGCATTGAAATTAAAATTTCAGGGAAAAAACGAATTTATCATTTAACTCAATTTTAATTAACTCAAAAATATTATTTTTGAGTTAATTACCCCAAAATTTTGACTTTGACTTAACCACCAAGGTCCAAAGGTCCAAAATTTCTTAAAATTCTCAATATTCCCTTGGCCTGGGGCTTTCAAAATCATTTTCCAAGGACCCACAAATTTTTCCTTTAAAGATTTAATCCTAACTTAGGACCCTAAATTAATTAAATTTCTGGTTTAAGATTTTATTAATTAATTGACCAGAAAATTTAATTAATTGACTAAGAGGAGATTATAATTATTTTTCCAACCCTCTTTTACATGAGATAATACATTTACATACATGAAGGGGGAATACCCATTCGTATAGACCCTCAAATAAATACCCAATTCTGCGACTCAAAACATGATCTAGTAGACCAAGTAGCTCAAACTACTTCTACAAGGACTCGATAGAAAACACTAGGACTCACTTAGCATGCTGATGAAAAAATCCACCCTAGATTTGGGGTGAGGTTGGAGGGAAAAACTCTGCCGATCACTTACGTGAATCAGTGAGACAAAAAACCTCCTAGGATGGAAATCATCAACAACATACTAGGCTTACCTAGGTTGTTACATACATTGACGGTCTTACTTAGATCATTTACATCATAACATGCAGAATGGGTTTACATCATTTATAACAATGTCAACTGTCGATGAAGTCTGGATGATGGAATCTGAATGGCGCAACCACGTCGAACATGACGAATCCCATTTGAAAAAATGGGCGTTTACTGCTATGGGGTAGTTGACAAAGTGTGGTCAACATCTGGCTCTACTTGGGGACACGTTGCTTCATTGAAGGAATGTGAGAATCCAAAATCTTTATCCAAGCAACACACAAGATTACATAAGTAGCATCCATCCCAGTATCATAATATAACATTAAACTCATGAAAAATAGAAGCTCTTCTTTTATTTATTATTCTACTTAACATGAAAAGTAAATCTACTATAACTGAAAAATGAAATGCTAAAATAACAAGGTGTAAGGTTAGAGATACAATACAAAGGATGCCCTGTGGCATCAAATGTATTCAATATAGTGCATGCTAAGCATTTGCTTGCTTTTAAGCAAGTCTGTGAGCTGCTTTTCAGATGTGCCATGTCTAATCTTGCTAATTGTAGGACTCTGTCTTATCCGCAAGTCAAGCTGCTCTCGACCATCAGACGAATCAAACCGCTTACTTCTTTCTTTCTTCTTTTCTCTCTTCGTCTGAGTGGGTTGTGATGTCAGCAATGAGACTACTGTAGATTTCTTGTCCTGATCTTGAAAATGCTTGTACAAAATGTCTGAAGAACCTGGAGCGTGACCAATATTATTCTGGATATACTCTGTCAATGGCAACACATATGCTTGGTCTTTCTCAACATCCTTTGAAACCATAGTTAAATCCTCCGTGTGATAAGATGGGAATGGCTTTAGCAGACAAGAAGTCTTATGATCTGTTGACAAATCTGACTTGGGTTGGAAATTCTGTATGTGTGATCTTTCCATTCTTTCCAACTTCTTTTGGACAACAGTCATTTCCTTTGCATGACTCTCTTCAATCATCAACAATCTATGTTCCATGTTTTTTATTGATTCATCATTATCTGCTTTCATGGCCATGAAAAAACTTTGCATACAGTTCATCTCTTTCTTATGATTTGTTTCCATGATCGTCATTTCCTTAACATGTTTTTCTTCCATGGCAATTATTTGATTGGAGTGATTAAATTCCATGATCTTTAACCTGTTTTCCATGACATTTATTTCCTGTGCATGATTTGCTTCCATGGAAGTTATCTTATTTTGAAGATTGAATTGGTTAGCTTCCATGTTTTGAATCATTTGCATATGATTGGGTTGCACATCCTTAATCATCTGAGCTGGTTCCTTAACCTAACTTTCATGATCTTCTATATGCACGTGATAGTCCTTACCAACAACATTAATTTGATGGCTTGACCCTGCCATTCTACTAGCTATGATTCTTTTGACAACATGGCAAGTAACCTCTTCATGAAGATCATTACAGGCTCTACAATAAGTCAGAGCTTCATCCACAAGATTTGCAAACTCGAGTTGATTTGTCAGTCTCTGCTCATAAGATAGGCCTCTTTTCTGCAAAGCATTATTATTTCTAGGTTGGGAATTCAGCGTTTGAGCCCTTTCCATTTGGACCAACCTAGCCTGTAAGACACTTATTTCCTTAGCATGATTAAGCTCCATGCTTTCAAGCTTTTGCATTAACCTTTTCATAGGGTCATCATCATCTTCTAGAGGTTCTTTTCACTTAGTTGCAGCCCTATCAAAACTCAGAATTTCAGACTTCCCAGATGCCCTTTTATCTTTTTCAAGCTCTTCAGCTAAAGATTGACAAGCCTTGTAATTTGCAGTTTTAACTCGCCTTAATTCATATGAAGTATCAGAATCAAAAGCATCAATGTAAAAATTCAGAAGAGATCCATCAGGAGGTTTATGAGTTTGAGATATTTCTCTAAGGATACCATTAAATCTCCTGTTAAATTCTTTAGTCGTTTCATTCTCTTTCTTTTTTATGGTACTGATCTCTTTTACCAAATGCCTATCTACCCTTTTATCACCATACTTTTCCTTAAAAGCAGTTACAATGGATTCAAAAGTATGGAATGAATTATCAGGCTTTTCCATAAACCATTCAGCAACATCCTCGCCAAAAGTAAAAACAAAAGTTTTCATCTTTACATCATCGAAATTATTTTTTGCAACTGCAAATCTATTCCACCAGTTAGTGAAAGCAAAAAAATGAGACTTGACACTAACTGCATCATTTCCTTGAAAATATGGTAATTTATCCATTTGAGGGACATCATGGGGATAACCTTGAATATTAGCAAAATTACACGGGGCAAAAACATCCATGGTATCGTTTTTAGGATTTTAGAAATAGATCCGTGTTCAAGAATAGTCGAAAGGTCCTCAAGAAGCGAACTTCTTAGCAGGAACTCTTGTAAGAAATGAAAGAATTGGAGTCGCCACTTGAACATGAAACTAATTCTAAAACAGGAGAAATAATCGAGAGATAGCAGATGGATATCAAGGGGGGATTCTTGTCTGGGAGTAAAAAGATGAAGGGGAGTCGCCACCCAAACAAGAAGCCAACCGAAATGTCCAGGTGCTAAAAATATGATGATGAAATGATTAGTGATATGACGAAAGATAAGACGATGAAAATATGAAGAGATGAAAAGACACCAGAAAATTTGATCCCTTGCGACAGGCTAATGAATGGCAAAAGAAGATTTGAAGATTATAAAATGTCGTTAAGACCAAGGACAGAAAAACTCTATCCCCGGCAACGGCGCCAAAAAATGTTGTCGCACAGATTGTCAAGGCACCGCGACAACGGCTTAGATCGGGGGTTGTCACCTTGATCCCCAATCTCTCTATTTAAGCTGTCTTCTTGCAAGCTAAGGGAGATAGACCCTATTAGAAATGAAGAGGAAGAATCCAGGAGACACAGCTAAAACACCAAATACTTGATGAAATGAACGGGGTTCCACAGATCTAAATTAGATTTCACGTTTAAGACTAGTGCCTTATGGAGTTAAACAGAATCTCATTATGCGATTATAAACAAGTAAGTGACGATTAACTGCTGCTTATTAAAACACGATTGATCACAATCATATTTAATTGAAATTGCCACAGCCATGAATAACAATAACATGAGAATGCCAGATGCTTGAAAGATTTCCGAAAAATAAGATATTCCAATTATAACCCAGTTCGAAAATCAAAATGCTCCACAGTCAAACTTTAGAATAAAAATTTTAGCACATTTGACTATAGAAAAGTTATAATTTTGTATTTTTTGTATTTTCCAGATTTTTAAAATTTTTAAATTTTGAAATTTTTTTATTATTTATTTTTTATTTTTTTGCATCTAAAATTCAAAATCTAAATCTAAGACTAACTAAATGTAAAAAGGCTCTAATTTTAACAAAATTTAAACTCTAAAGTTTAAAAAAAAATAAAAAAATTAAAACTAAAGCTAATATTAAAATCTAAAATCTAAAAGCTAACCAAATCTAAAACTAAGTTAAATTTAAACTAAGATTAAATCTAGCTAATTTAAAGCTAAGTTAGAGTTAGGCTAAAATCAAATCTAAATTAAAATAAATCTAAAACTAGAATTAAACCAAACTAAAAAAATCTAAACCTACGCTATCATAAACCAAACGCAAAATCGAATTAAATATAACGTGAAGTCTCATTTCTTTTTGAATCTGCGGTTTTTTATATGTGCTTTAATGCAGGTCGAGAGGGGTGGAGGCTCGACGGCAGAGCAGGGTGAAGTCAAAGGAAGGATAAGGAGATGCATTGTGAAGAAGGGAGACAGCAAATCGACAGAAGGTTTAATACAAGTGAATGCAGGATCTGCTGCGTGGAGATGGGTTCGATGAGTGAGGAGCAGCTATGAGGCACGACTGAATTGCAGAGATGGCAGCAATGTGGCAGAGGATTCAATGGGATCGCTTGCAGAGATGGACGACAAAAGGAAAGGAGTTGACGGTCTTGGACACAGATGTAAATGAGTAGTTTTTTATGCAGGTCGATGAAGGAATGATGGCTGGCGTGACGCAGATAGCAAGATGAAGAATGCAGGCTCGGACAGGAGGTGGCGAGCTTTGTTTGCAGGCAGCGGTGTGAATTGAAAGTCGATGGATAGTGTTCAAACATGAGGGCAGTGAGCGATTTGGACGAGTGAGGAAACGCAGAAGAAGGACAGGGGCAAAATGGAGCCGGCAAGATGGAATAGAAAAGATGGAATCGTTTGAAAAATGGCAAGGAATGAGAAAGAAGTCGACAACAGCGTAGGAGAAAATTGGGCGGTGGCAGAGAAAGAGAGCGTCGGACAGAAAACAATGGATGGACAGAGCCTGAGGAAAGGGAGAAGTTTTAGCCAGCGCACAGAACCAGCAATGAAACCCAGTACATCTAAAAAGTTTCCCTCCAATTAAATGATTTCTCCTGCAAACTTAGATTTATATGCTCCTCAAATCGAATAATGTCCAGATTTGTCCACAGTAGTAATTTGAGGCCAGATTTGTCCATTGGAGGCTAGATCTGCCTCAGATCTTAAAAAAAAAATTCGATTTGAACCTTGAATCTGCAAGAGACCAGCCAGATCTAATGATACACACCAAGAAATGATTAAACCCTTACAGTTCTAAAAGAAAATTTACAAATTTACAACTAGTTTACAGATTTAAAACCCTCATGGTCAAATTTGAATCCATTTTAGAACAATTTTTAGAGATTTAAAATGTTTGGGAGAGGCACAAGCCTTAGAAAACCCTGCAAAACCACCAATTTCGTAAGATAGACTTGGAATTTAACAAATAATAAGTTTTTCAGACTAATGCTTGTTGAGAGTCGGCTAGTCCAACTGAAGACTTCCCCAGACGCTCAAATCTTAAGAAAAATAATTCTCTGCACACTTAGATATGAACCTTAGATCGATAGAGATTTAAGAAAACAACATGAAACCTTTTCAGAAAAATCAGAATGTTATTTTATAAACCCAGAAAACTGCACAAGATACCTGTATGCAGATTAATCCATGAAGGCCATCAACCATAAAATGCAAGAAACAAAGTAGCAGAGTTTAGAGACAATTCACCACATAGATCTAAGAAGGAACATCAAGATTTATAACCCCAAAGTCTTTATGCTTTATTCATCAAGAAAATTTACAAGAGCTTCTAAGAACAAGTGCACGATCCTAAGATCGGATGATTCAAGACTGAAAAAGACCTCTAAATTTATAGGACAAAATCTCCAACGACTAGTTTGGATGATCCTTGTCAAAATAATCTCAACCGTCCAAAAGATTTAATCATCTTTTAATCCGGAGCGTTGAAATTAAAATTTTGGGGAAAAAACGAATTTATCATTTAATTCAATTTTAATTAACTCAAAAATATTATTTTTGAGTTAATTACCCCAAAATTTTGACTTTGACTTAACCACCAAGGTCCAAAGGTCCAAAATTTCTTAAAATTCTCAATATTCCCTTGGCTTGGGGCTTCCAAAATCATTTTCCAAGGACCCACAAATTCGGCCTTTAAAAATTTAATTCTAACTTAGGACCCTAAATTAATTAAATTTCTGGTTTAAGATTTTTTTTAAATTAATTGACCAGAAAATTTAATTAATTGACTAAGAGGGGATTATAATTATTTTTCCAACCCTCTTTTACATGAGATAATACATTTACATACATGAAGGAGGAATACCCATTCGTATAGACCCTCAAATAAATACTCAATTCTGCGACTCAACACATGATTTAGTAGACCAAGTAGCTCAAACTACTTTTACAAGGACTCGATAGAAAACATTAAGACTCATTTAGCATGTTGATGACAAAATCCACCCTAGCTTTGGGGTGAGGCTGGAGGGAAAAACTCTGTCGATCACTTACGTGAATCAGTGAGACAAAAAACCTCCTAGGATGGAAATCATCAACACCATACTAGGCTTACCTAGGTTGTTACATACATTGACGGTCTTACTTAGATCATTTACATCATAACATGCAGAATGAGTTTACATCATTTATAACAATGTCAACTGTCGATGAAGTCTGGATGATGGAATCTGAATGGCGCAACCACGTCGAACATGACGAATCCCAATTGAAAAAATGCGGGTGTACTGCTATGGGGTAGTTGACAAAGTGCGGTCAACACTCTTCAACTAAATTCTTCTTGCAATCTGTGATATGCCTTGATGATCCTGTCAAGAACAGATCATCCACATACAATACCAGTATCAATGGCTCACTCCCTACTCTCAGATAGTAGAGATTGGAATCTGCATCACCCTTGACGAATCCCATCTTCTGCAGATAGTAGTCAATCCGACCATACCAGGCTCTAGGAGCTTGCTTCAGCCCATATAATGCTTTCTTCAATCTGCACACATGAGTTTTTTGATCATGTGTCTCAAAGCCCTTTGGTTGTTCTATATACACTTCTTCTATCACACTATTCAAGAATGTCTTCTTGACATCCATTTGGTGAATTTCCCATCCCATCTGCGCAACAAGGGATATCACGGACCTGATATGTTGTGAAACTAGCTCCAAAAATAGAAGAAAAGAGATATCAACACCTTAGAAATAAGCCACTTCGAGGGGGAAACCTCCAATACATTACATGAATGAACAATTCTTGGATGATACAAATGACAAAACCCCCTATCTATATATAGGAGTTCATGGGGCCACAATGTAATCCTAGCCGACCTAACAATAATAATGTAAGGGCACAATAATAACAATATGGGGGTTACAGGGGTACAACAATAACAATAAGGGGGCCTACACTAACATAATATGGGACTACACTATTAATATAGGGACTTAACATGCCCCTCTCCTTCAAAAAAGTGTTGTCCTCAACGCTTGATTATTTCTTGATGCTTCTATATAAAATTCTCATCCTCCCATGTGGAATATTCTACAGAAAAGTTCTTCCACTTGCTGAGATACTCTGAAATTGATCATACTTGTCGAGTTCTTGTTTCTGTGACTGCTTCAGAAATTCTTTCGATGTGATGTTGATCTTTCTGTTGTTTCATTAGATTCTGCACCAAAGTTAGGTTATCCTTTGAGAGTTGGAGAACTTGTTGTTGATGCTCTATGTGATCTTCCACTAATTTATCATCCATATTAGCTATTATTTGATCCTTCAAACCATCCAAATTAGCCTCAATTTCTGCTTTTAAACCATCTATGTCATCTTCGATTTTTCTTCGTAAGATCGAAATTTGTTGCACTTGGTACCGTAATTTTGATATCTCATACTGCAATTCTTCCTCTTCATGTGTCATAGTATAGCTTTCTGAGGGCTTAATGGGTGTTGAATTATTTTTAGGAGGCATTTAAGAACCCAATACTGAAATATATGCTCAATAGGCCCTTGGAATAGTATCAAACTGATTCTTCAAACAAGACTTATGCAATTCGGAAAAAACAATACACACCTTTTACTTGCTTTTGAGGAGCTCGATATTGAAATTGAATTATCTATATACTTGTAGATCCTCAATCTCTGAAATTCATCCCTGTAGCAGTCCTCTGAAGCTTCTTTCAAATGCCACTGGTCTTACTTCATTTGGATTCTTCAAGACAAAGTTATGTCCAATATCCCACAACGACCTAATTATGGACTGCTTCAATAGAGCACAATTGTATGACTTGCCGCGTGCCACTGTTTGCTCCTTTGGCTCTAAAATTTATAGATAGGAAACTACTTTCCGTGTCCTTCTAGCCACTTTTTACAGAATTCCAATCCGATGCTCAGAGAGAGAGTTATGAATATTTTCCCACAATCACCTCTTTGAGATGAAATTTGGGATCTTGAAAAAGACCTAACTTTCACAGATGATATCTCCAAAAATATTGCGAACAAAGCTCTAAAATTTTGCGAAGATGTTCCTCAGGATCTCGGCTTCGCGCTCTAAAAATTTTAGCTTCTGAACCTTTGTAGAAAAAAAGTTATAACGAAAATTCCGCAATGACCTATTTAAGTGAAATTCATGAGCCTGCAAAAAGCCCTACCTTCCACAGATCATATCTCCCAAAATATTGTGAACGAAGCTCTGAAATTTTGCGACAATGTTCCTCAGGATTTCAGCTTCACACCCTAAAAATTTCAGCTTCTAAACCTTCATAGAAAAAATGTTATAGCGAAAATGCCACGATGACCTGTTTGGAGCAGCAAAACCCTAGAATCCAAAGCTCTGATACCAAAATGTTTTGAAACCAACTCCAAAAAGAGAAGAAAAGAGATACCAATGCCTTAGAAATAAGCCACTTCGAGGGGGAAACCTCCAATACATTACATGAATGAACAATTCTTGGATGATACAAATGACAAAACCTCCTATCTATATATAGGAGTTCATGGGGCCACAATGTAATCCTAGCCGACCTAACAATAATAATGTAAGGGCACAATAATAACAATATGGGGGTTACAGGGGTACAACAATAACAATAAGGGGGGCTACAATAACATAATAAGGGACTACACTATTAATATAGGGACTTAACATGATAGATGTGTATCTGGCTACCGGGGTGAAGGTTTCTTCATAGTCTATTCCTTCCTTCTGAGCATACCCCTTAGCCACGAACCTGGCTTTAAATTTCTCGATGTTGTCGTTTGCAGCATGCTTGATCTTCTAGATCCACCTGGATCCTACAATAGATCTCTCCAGTGGTCTGGGTGTTACTTCCCAGACATCATTTGTCATGATGGAATTGTACTCTTCCACCATTGCATCAACCCATACCTGGTGTTGAGCAGCTTCCCGGAAACTGGAGGGTTCTCCGACTTGAGCAACCAAGGCTTGATACCTCTTAGGCTGCTTACGCTGTCTCTTCTCATTCCGGGGATTTCCAACAAAACTTTTGCATCCTTCAGAATCTGTCGAAGTTCCATGCTCGTTCTTCCACTAGTGGTGGGTGGATTTACTGGCTCTCCTTCTTGCAAATCCTCAGGAGACCCATCCTTTGGATAACTATGCCTTGTACAGGAAACTGAATTTTCGGCTGCTGGTTTTTGGGGCTGGACCAGAGGCTCTTCCTCTGATTCTGTAGCAAAAGGAAATTCTCATGATCTTCTGAAGGCTTTCTCCTCCATAAATTTCACATCTCTTCCCACCACTACTTTCTTGCTCTCAGGAACGTAGATGCTATAAGCCTTTTCATTCTCGCTGTATCCTACTAAATATCCCCTTTCAGTGGTCATGTCCAATTTCTTCCTCTTCTCACTGGGTCCATGACAGTAAGTTGTACTGCCGAAGATCCTAAAGCGACTCACTTCGGGCTTGCTGCCAGTGAAGACACTTTCTGGCGTGATCTCTCCTAGTGCAGTGTGAGGAGTTTTGTTCTGAATGTAGACAGTTGTATTACATGCTTCAGCCCATAAGAATTTGGGCATGTCTTGGTCATACAACATAGCTTTGGTTGCTTCAACAATAGTCCGATTCTTCCTTTCTGCTACACCATTCAGTTATGGATTGTATGGAGCTATCCATTCTCTTTTGATGCCTTCCCATGCACAGAATCCGGTGAATTCTTTATCTATGTATTCACCTCCATTATCTGATCGGAATACCTTGATCCGCTTCCCTGTCAGATTTTCCACCAGAGCTTTGAACTCTTTAAATCGACTGAAGACTTCATCCTTGGTCTTCAAGAAGTAGATCCAGGTTTTCTTGGAATGGTCATCAATGAAGGTGACAAAATATTCGGCACCACTAAGAGCTCTCGTGGACATCGACCCGCATATATCTGAATGTATTAGATCCAACACACCCTTGGCCCTATTGCTGTTCTCTGATATGTTGCCTTGGCATATTTCCCTAATACGCACCCCTTGCAGACATCATCCCGCTTGGTGCTCAACTCTGGAACACCTGTGACAATCTTCTCGAGAGTTCTCAATGCCCCATGATGCAAATGCCCCATTCTTATGTGCCATAGCTCATTCAGATCCGTTTCATCTGCACTGCAAACCAGTTCCATTGGGGAATAAAGCTGCAGCTTGTACAGCTTGTTGCTTCTTACCCCGATTTGTGCCTTCTTCTTCCAACTAGGGTGCTTAATGTAGACTTTATTACCAATAAAGTAGATGTCATATCCTTGGTTTTTGAGTTGTGACACTGAGAGTAGATTCATCCCCAAACCTGGCACATGCAGTACATTAGTGGCCCGGATTCTGTTCCCTGCCTCAGTCTGAAAAACTACAGTACCTTTCCCAATGGGAGTGCACTTTGCTTTATTACCCATGGTTATTTTGAAATTCATCTGCTCTTCTTGGTAGTCGGAAAAGCAGTCCCGTACTCTGTCATGTGAGCAGAGGCTCCACTGTCAATATACCAGACATCTAAGGACACAGTGCTTGATACACAAGCAAAATCTTCCTCTAATATGGATGCTAATACAGATACATTTTGATCCTTCTGTTCCATCATGCTTCTTCCCCCTCCTGGAGGACTGAGTGAACCCTTTTGCGTTGTTGCCGTGGAGAACTGCGTAGATCTTCGTTCACTGATAGATGCCCCCTCTTTGTTATTCATCTCTAGCTCTGATACCATGCGAAAATTTACAACCATTTGCAATGATAAATTTATTTATCCTACTTATTAGTTTAATAAGTTATTATTCAGAAATCTTCCGGCAAATATCGAAATAAATACTACTGCAACATTCAAAATTATATATGCCGAGAAATAAACAGTAGAGAACATAAACACAAGAATCAATCACATGTACACAGTTATTTTTAGACAATTGTCCCCAGAAAAACCCAATGTGGGCAAACCGGTGTAGCAGATGAGGGTTTTATTAATTCTTCAGCAAATGATATATTTACAGGGAAAATATTCAGCAGATAAATTCTGAACCACCTGAGACTGAATACCCAGCTTACTCAGAAAAATTTCTGATACCCAGAATAGCCCCTGCAAGCCCCTGCGTCAGTCTGTGTGATTCTCTGCACAGTCCCAGCGATGGACTGCGTGAATCTGTGTGGAGACTGCGTGGGGTCTCCGCGCTATAGCCTCAAGCTACCTTCAGTGACCCTCTGTTGCTCTCCGACCCTGATCTCGATCACCCCTGACTTCCTCCTACTTTTGCAACTCTTCTCGCCTGCAACTCTCCCACTGAGATCAAATTCTACATTAGAATGGATCTCCTTCGGGTACTAAGTGTGTGCTTGGCTTGTTTTCCAAATGACCCTCAAACCTTCTTTTATAATCTTCTTGTTGGAGAACCAACGGCCCAGATTAAAAGATTAATCAATGGCTAAGATTAAATCTTGACTTGATCCATGTTTTCTAGAAGATTCACACTCTAACTTATTAATGTCCTTTAATTATTTCATTTTCCTAAGTTTGGACTTAGGGTCTCCATTAAAATAATTAATTATTTTAATAAGTCTTGAACCGAGTGGAATTTATACAAACTGTTTCTGGGTTCTTTGGAATGTTGTTGTCCAAGCCTCCCTGCAAAGTTTGAGACTTGGAACACTTCTGGATGCTACAAAAATCAACACTTCCTTTAAGTCTCTCCCTCTCCATGACCATCATTGTTACACATACCTATGGATTAATGGGCTGACCTAGGACATGTCACTCCCCTTGGGGTCTAGAAACACATAATAGGGTTGTTGACCTAATCACACCTAATATAAGTGAGATAACTTGTTTATAGGTCCTAAATCTAACCTAGTTAAACATTTGAAGGTGAGTTTTGTGTGCAGTATTCTTGTGCCCTTAGCATTAAGTATGGTCCACTGTGATGCTTTAATGGTTT
Source organism: Pinus albicaulis (assembly GCA_034641835.2). Classification (NCBI taxonomy): domain Eukaryota; kingdom Viridiplantae; phylum Streptophyta; class Pinopsida; order Pinales; family Pinaceae; genus Pinus; species Pinus albicaulis. The sequence goes on from CM076571.1 coordinate 784,260,273, forward strand.
CTATCTCTAACAACATTGATCTCACATGATCTTGAGAGGTTTGTTTCAAGTGGTGCTCTCATAGCACCAAAGATCCCTTGAGGAATGAGCTTGTCCCTCCTTAGCATCCACCCAAGAAGACATTTTACCACATTTCAGGAGCAAATATGACCTTCATGCTATTGACAAATCAATATTCTAGCAAATTAGGGTTGATTCCTCTTACTTGATAATTACTTATGAATGTTTGTTAGCTTCTATTACTTTATTATGTCTTCTTCATCAAGCAATTACCAAAATATAAAGAGCATGAAGATCACAAAAGACAAAGAACACAAGATGTAGGCTCCAAGCCAAGGAAAAACCCCATAATGGGGAAAACCCTTGATCAATTCTTCTTATTATAATAATCAAGTGTTCAGCAGAGAGAGAGTACAATAAAAGGTCAAGATTGACTTGACAATAGAACATCCAGAGCTACATCCCTCAGATAAATAGATGACCCATAGTATTAGAACCAGAACCGATGAACAAACCAGTCCACCCAATAAACCGGGTTTCAAACCGAAACTGGTCAAATTGGGACTGGTTAGATCTCAATGAACCGATTTTAAAAAAACACATGAAATAATTAATTTTTTAAGGAAAAAAAAAATATTTTTAAGATTTAAAACCATGATTCCAAACCAATAGACACAAAATATGCAAATTTTGTTCATATATATACCATGTAAAGGTGAATATATCAAAATGGCACCAAGTGCAATACATATCAGCAACAAATATATAATCAATGAGACTCTAGATGGCCTCTAGAGTTCAAACTATGAGGCCACTAGCATACTACAAATCTACATATATGATATTAGTGATCAACATTATCACTTGAAACTTCTCATCATGATCAAAGTCAATTGGTTGAGTCTCGACTCCCAAACTTTGCAACTGCTTGAGTCACAAACTTCTCTATTGGTTCAGTGACTTGAGTCTCAAACTTCTGAAGGTATTCTGCCCTAATATGTCGTATTACTTCATTTGGTACTCCACATGGCTTTACATGGCCTCCTATCCCAGCCAAGTATTGCTTGAACCTGTAAATACCCCCTCCTGCAATAGATTTTTAGAAAAATTTGAAGATCATTTTTCCATCAATCATATCAAAATGAGCCCATGCCGTATCCTTGGATTTTGGAGACATGATGACTACTACTTAGCTCAAACTCTCTGTTGTTCCACTACTCCAGCAAAAATTCAACACTCTTTAAGCTCCCAATCAAACTCACAAAAACTCCAAATGAGATGTGTGAGGCAAATGATGGGGGTGAGCTCCTTTTAAAGGGTTGGAGAGGGTGTTTTTGGAGGGAAACAACCCTTACTTTCCCTCCAAAACACCCTGGAACCTTCCTAAACCATGTCGTGTGGGTCCGTCGCAGTCTTGGCAGTGAACCGACCAGTTAGGACGGAACTGGTCGGTTTGACCATAAACTGGCCGGTTTCGTCCTAAACCGGCTGGTTAGCACTGGTTTTTCTGGTTTTTGTCGAAACTAGGCCTTGAACTGGAATTTTGTGCTGGTTTGACCCGGTCGATCAATAAACCGGCCGGTTTGACTGGTTACCAATACAAACCAATCGGTTTTTAATACTATGAGATGACCAAATCATAGAAGAAATATGGAGGAAAAAATGGGGAGGATATACCAGGCAATGATGAAAAAATCGCGATCGGGATATTATCGCCGAGGGGAAAAAATCGGGAAAAAATCAGCACATACAAAAATATTCATTTTTTTTCAATTTTTTTAATATCTAAAGCATCTACAGCATAAAATAAATGCATTGACACATAAATATGAAAAAAAAACTAATATATAAGATGTGTAATATCATGTCTAATGCTACATCACACATAAAACTGAATCCTGTCCTAAATACTAAGTCCTGAGTCTCAAGAGTCAACTCAGCCTCAAAATATCAACAAAAAATATAATAATGTGTCTCATATCATGAGTCATAATGTCAACAGTCATATACAAAGGAATGTCAATGCACCATATAACCTATGGTCCTATACTATTGATTTCCTCTGCCCCTCTTGCGAGAAAATACAACACCTTTGCCTTTCTCTCTAGATGAAGACGCTGGCGGGACTGGCAATGGGCTCTGTCGTGCTCTAGAAGTAACAAATGAAGCACCAGAATGAGAACCTGAACCACTAGGAGCTAAAGGAGGCAGACCACGTCCTCTACCGGTAGTAGTGGTAGGTGGTGTCACCTCCTCCTCCTGCTCCTCCTCCTCCTCCTCCTGCTGCTGCTCCTCCTCGTCCTCCTCCTCGTCCTCCCCCTCCACTACCTCCTGCTCTATCCAATCAGGGGCTGACTCCATGACAGGCCTCTCAGCCTCAACCCTCCATTCAGCAGTGGTGTCAATCGCATCTAAAGAGATGACCTCCATATCAGGGGTCCTCTCAAGTTGTCTCACCCACAATCTAAGATTGTAGTAGACGTAAACCATGTCATTGAGCCGCTGACCCTCCAACCTGTACAAGGGTCATAAATTAATAAATTAAATATTTAAAAAAAAATATTTAATGAATTCCAAAAATCAGTTGGAAAAACTTGGAATATGTTAAGTTTTTTACCTGTTGCGCTTTTTGGTGTGTATTTTTTCAAATACACTCCAGTTGCGCTCGCATCCTGAAGCGCTACATGTTTGGCTGAGTATTCTAATGGCAAGTTTTTGGAGTTTTGGTAATCTGCCACCGTAGCTCCTCCACCATGCATCTACAAGTTACAAGTTACCACAAATAAGATAAACTTATAAAGTTACAAACATAAGAAAATTTTTAAAATAATGAAAATCTTACCTGGTATTTTAGCAGTCCTATCCTGGACAGCCATGTCGAAGCTCAAGGTGCCACCTGCCATTCTGTATACCTCCATCTCTTTGGATATCTCTGCACGTTCTGATGGATTTGGCACCATCTTCTGAACACAAGTGAAAAAGCCATCCATGACCTCGGCATCAAATAGAAAACCACATGAATAAGCAAATGCGGGGTTCAGGAAGAGCCCTGCAGCATGAATGGGACGATGGAGTGTGTTGTTCCATCGATCATCAATCACTTCCCATAAAAGAAGTTGTCTCTGAAACCCATCATCACCCTTATCATCATAATAGCTGCGAGCAGCTTCTTTGGCCCTATCCATGGCCTCATACAAGTAGCCCATTGCGGGCTTCTCTCCATCCACCAATCTAAGAACCTTTACCAAAGGTTCACTAATGTTGCACACCTCTTCCACTCCAGCCCAGAAACTTTTCTGATATGACACCAACCTGCAGATGGCCGGTCCTTCTGATTTGCGGCTGATAGTCAAAGCACGCCACTCATCTGAAAGAAACATTCTCTTCAAATCCCACTTAGAATTCAAGAGGGATTGAAGAGAGATGAAAGTAGTGGCAAATCGTGTAATAGCAGGCCGCACCAACTCCTTCTTGTTGGTGAATGTCCTCATCAAATGAAGCATAGATCCATAGTTATATATAAATTTTGTGATTCTCTTTGATGATTCTACAATATCTTTGACAAAATCAAGCTTTCCGATGTCCTCCAACATCAAATCAAGGCAATGTGCAGCACAAGGTGTCCAAAATATGCTCGGATACCTCTCCATAAGTATCTTGCCAGCAGAAACATAGTTTGCAGCGTTGTCCGTTATGATTTGGACAACATTTTGGGGCCCAACCTCCATAATGAAGACATCTAATAAATCACATAATAATCTTGCATCTTTGACATGTGCAGATGCATCAACAGATTTCATAAACATTGTCCCCTTGGGACAACTGACCAAGAAGTTAATAAGGGTCCTACCCCTTTGATCAGTCCAACCATCTGACATCACAGTGCATCTTGTGACTTCCCATGATGCCCTTAACTCTTCCAATCTCTTGGTGCAGTCAGCTTTCTCATTTTGCAGAATGTGCCCTTTAAGGTCATGATATGTAGGGGCTTTGTATCCTGGGCCAACAACAGCGATAGCATCAATCGCAGCCTGATAAAATGGATTGTTCCTGGCAACATTGAAAGGAATATCACTCCAAAGAAACAATTTGCCCAACAACTTATCAACTTCTTCCTTCTCCTTTTTTTTAATAAGGGAGGAGATAGATGGTTGTGCCCCGGGAGTGGTTCTAGGAACAAAAAATGAGGAGGCAACTGCGGGGCTGCCTGTAGAAGAGGCTGATGCTGAAGAGCCACTACCACTCTCACGGTCAACTCCAAACCCTGATATTTGACTCTTCAGAGCTGCTTTGCTGAGTTTAGTGGTTTCTATTTCTCCCAATGAGTTCATGGCTCTTCTGATTATTTCTGGATTGGTGTTTTTGCAAGGGCCTACTTCATGCCCAGAAATTTGTGCCAGGTGGTATTTCAACCTGTATACCCCCCCTGACATGTGTTGACCACATAATTTGCAAGTCAAGTTTAATCGGTCAAACCCGTGATCAGGTTCACCAAATTCCCATAAAGGATCTAATTTCCTTGGCATGTTGGAAACTTTGAACTTTGAATGTTGAAATTTGAACCTAGGGCACAAGAAAAATTGCAAGGTTAAAAAATAAAATAAAAAAATTACAATTTTACATACAACATTTTCATTTTTCATTTTTTTTCACAAAAAAAAACCATCAACTCAATGCAAAAATAATGGGAAAAAATACATGTTGAAACACAAGCAAAAATAATGGGAAGAAACTAAGAGCACAAGAAGAAATATAAAAAACAAAATTTAACAAACAATTTTTTGCATTTTTGACCAAAATAAACCCTCTCCTCTCAATAAAACAAAAACAAAAACAAAAAACACAACCAAATGCAATCACAAATGATGAAAAATACATGGGTAATAGAAACCCATGGAAGAACAAGAAAAAAACAAAAAAAATGGGTCAAATTTGATGCCCATACCTGGAAAAACATTTTGCCGGAGACACTTGGTCCAAATTCGATTTTTGTTCGCTTGGCTTGCAAGAAATTCTTCACTTTTGTCCAATCTTGGGCTTGTAAATCACGTATCTCCCTCCTTGGCTCTCCTCCTTCCCTCCTTGGCTCTCATAAGCAAGTCTGTCTAACTAAAAATGAAATTGAAAAAACCAAAAATCGCATTATAAAGTCGTTGTTGGAGGCAGCAACGATTATTTCCCTTCGACTCGCGATTTTTTCGTAATAATCGCGATAATATCACGCTAACGATAATTTCAAAAAATCGTCGAAATTATCGCCGATAAAATCGGCCGCCCGAAAAACTCGCGTAAAATCGCAATTTTTTCATCACTGATACCAGGTGTGAATTAGCCCTTGTTGCTCCAGGTTAGGGCTTGTGACATACAACCCTTAATCACATCTACTACTGCGACTTCTCTAGAAGACACTCATTCCTCCTCCTATTGCTCAATCCAGCTCATAATGAAAACCTGAATGCCAACCAACTGTCATGAAAAAGAGTATGTGGTTTAAACAGAGATTATGTTCATCTAATAACCATCTGGGTAGCATGATAAGATGTTCGACTGGCATGAAGTAGATATGTAGGGATTGCGTCCGGCCAAAAGAAGGGTTTTCTCATCACAAAACCCTTCCTAATGACTACGGCTATTTTCAGGATACCTTGGATCTGAAGTAGAGGGTAAAGAAAGCCCAGAACAGAATTTATACAGCCCAAACATTCCTTAGAAGATGCGGCCTCCATCCCTGGGAAACCAACACATAAAATAGCCCAAACACAATGACAAATAGTCCCTTCCTTCTTCATTGGAGATAACCTTTAATCTGCAGCTATTTCAGAGAGATCCACTGTGTGTTAGGATGTGAAGGAGCACTCCTATAATAGTATTCGATGGGGACAAGAGACGTGTCCATTAGGCTTTATGAGCCGACATAAGGATGAGGTTGACCTCAGGAATTTACTTGAGATAATACAAAAATTCAAAATCACACTTCTGCTTGTCCAAATTAGACAATCTTTATATCGATTTTGGTCCTCTTGAAGAGAGGTATTCAATGCTACAAATATCTTCCCCAGAGGAGATGTTCAAATTGGAATTTGGCCCTAATTGCCAAATTTAAGAAAATGGGATTTTGACACATGGAAAATTTTCTCTTAGACTTGATGTGAAAACTCCAAACCGGAATCCTTTGCAGCAACTGGAAATTATTCTCCTAATTGTTAATTTAATTTAACAATTTAATTGTTATTTGCGATTTAATTTAAC